>JAODAL010008993.1:0-113706 GCA_025379985.1 Phyllomedusa bahiana
GCTTTCGTTAGGATCTAGTGCATGGCCCCCCGCCCCCCCCGAAATCAGGCGCATTATAAAGTGCTGCGGGCGCTCTGTAGTGCGCCTGATACTGGTGTATGGGTGTTGTAAAACTATTGCAAACGGGGCTGCGCTAGACTTTTGGCGCAGTCCTGTTCATACATGTCACCCTAAGAATTTCACTTCATGGCTTGCAATACCAAATTTAACATTTTACTGCATAATCTCCACATAATTAGCAGGGAAGAGCCCACGGTGCCCTCTGCAGGATCCACTCCACCAGCCCTCATCAATTATCTCAATATCTGTAATAAGATCTTGAGGTTCAAATGAGATCTCATCATCGCCAGCTGTAAAACACAACCAGAGATATATTCATTTTGTAGTTATGTGAAATACATATCTGTAACTGTCTTAAATACCACAAATCTGTTTTTTTTTGTAGATAAAGGGTGATTCCAACTCGTATAAGGTTTAGGACTTATGCCTTTGGCAAAATCAAAGCTTTGTACAACCCACAGTGCTGTAATTGGGCATCCATAGACTTCTGTGGTCCCTACTGCATCTTTTTATGTCACCAATGTCATACAGGGGCATATAGTTTTTTTTTTTTCCAGTACAAACCCAACAGAAAAAAATGTATGACATGCTCTATTACAATGGTATATCCTACATAGGGGCTCCAACTGGCTCCATGCAGTCTCATGCACTGTATACAGTGTGGGTCCTTAACACTTCTTACGGTGATGTTGTTACAGGGGTCACAGCGGTCGCACTTGTAACCGGGCCCCTAAGCAGATAGGCCCATAGGCCCTCCTCACCACACAGTGCATCCCTGGGTTAGACTCAGCAATGCAGTAATTGCAGCTGCCGCCTGTACGGTGCAGGCAGCGACTCAGGCAAAGCGTACAATATTGGAACTAACCTATATACTGAAGGATCCTATGTACCTACCTACTAGGGGATCCTATATGTCTACCGGGTGGACCTTATAGACCTATCTACATACTGAAGAGGTCTATATAGCTACCTAATAGTGGACAATATACCTCCATACCTACTGAGGTGACATTTCTACTTACCAACCTACTGAGGGGGCCTATATAACTACCTACATATTTACTGAGGGGGCATATATGCCTACCTATCTACTGCATGAGCCTATATATCTTCTGATAGCTACCAAGATGGGAGACTAAATACTTCCTTACCTACTGAGAGGACCTATTTAACTACCTACTGAGGAAGCCTTTTTTACTACCTAATGGGGGACTATATAACTCAATACCTACTGAGTGGTAGTCTATATAACTATTTGGCCATATATTTTTTCAGTAACAACATGGTGGTTTTTGGTACCATAAAGTATTGATATCTGGCTGTATTATTTGGTCATGGTGTGGCGGTATTACTTGGTCTGTGTACATTGTTAGTGGTAGTATTGGTTTTGGTGTACTGGTTTGGACAGTAACATTATGGTGTTATTAGTCACTATTTAATGGTGACATGCGGTGATAATGTGGCTGTATTTTTGGACCTTGTATATGAACTGTTCTGCAGAATACAGATAAGATGTCAATCAAAATGTTTAGTGTAAACTCAAGCAAAAACCAGACCCAAAAAAACAAAGGTGCAGTAGCATTTTTATTCCTTTTCACCAGGTAGGTGGACACTGTGACTATATAACTTGTTTTTTTTCCATAGCCGGACCCCATTTCAAATGAATTTTCTTCTATTAGACAATCCTTTTAAAAAGAAATAATTTGCTGCGGCACGCTACACCACACTTATCCGTCAGGCCAAGTAGGGAACCATTTGTTAAAAAGTATTGGTCCACAGCTGTTGTAGAGGGGTCCAAGGTGAAGTTTTGCATCATGGCCCACAAGCCTTTAGCTACACCCTTACTTCTTAAGCATTGCTTCTACATTAGATATGCACCACTTTATCATTCTATGCAAGTTCCAAAGTACCCTCCCTTGAACCTCAGGTGAGGATTCATAATTTTTCTGCTTATATTATGTCCTTTTGTCCTCTTCCACAAACCTATGTTATTACCTTCTCCCTTTCAGCTTACTCTTGATTATCTCCGCTTCTTTTTTTTTTACTTTACTTAATTACTTTAATTAAAAGCCACAAAAAATCGGAGCTAAGAGACAGCTGCAACTTTGAAATAGGATGCTGGCAGAGTGGAGCTTTGGTAAACCCAATAGGTGTATGTGCTGTGTGAATATATTGCTATGTACAGGAAAGTAGGTAAGCTGCCTGTGGGTGCCATTTTTGTAAGGTTCAAAAGGTGGCCAGAGTTTGATTGCAGGGTTTAAGTTTTGTTATTTCTGCAATGAAGACCTTTTCTGCACATCTAAATTGGTTAGCTTATTCGTAGGAACCTGATATTGTTGTTTTAGTCCCATGAAGACTTGATTTTCTACATAAGGACACTGCTGGCCCATTTAGTTCCACTGTTATATTTACTTTGAATTAGGGGGTTTTACCACATGTCCTGCTTTAGCTTTCAGTGTGTTCAAAAGGGGGCGTGTATGATTTGTTTAAACTGCATATCATGTCACCCAGCAGACTGACATCACCATGTCTTTTCCCACAGTGTGCTCACTCTAGTCAAACAAAGGTCTATTTACGCAAAGAGCGGTTTATACAATTTAGCTGAGTGGTTGGCACTTTTGTCTTTCAGCATAGGGGTCCTAAGTTCAAATCCTTGCAGAATCCAAACATGTTTTTCCTTTTCTCAATGCACATACCTGATTGAGTTTTTTTTTTTTATTTTTATTTATTTGCACAGTCTGACTAATTACTAAGGAGTACAGAGGACAGGAGTTGAATAACAGTACCTGGGATTGAGCACTCACTCTGCAATGAGTGTATGTGATTACTAAACAGGGAAGAGACTGACAATAGTTACCTGAGAGGAGAGTGGGTACCTGAGCATGTGCGGCCAGGACTGAGGAGTTCACATCACTGGTCGTAATCCCTAAAGACGAGCTGTATACAATGGATCACTAAGAGAACAGCTAAATCAAAAATGGTGCAGAACTTTTAATAATGTTGAAGGGTGAAAATGTTTATTATTTATTTTGCAAGCTTCCCACATCAATTTTACTTTGTGGTAAACCTCGTTAAGGTTAATCTCTTGTCTGTTTCTTCATTTATTTAGATGTAGGAAATTATTGAACCTTAGGAGTTAGGTATCCTGCTTATTTTACTACCCTATAGAAGTCCAGTTGTTAATGTAAAGATTCAGAGTGCAGGAGGTCCCAGGTCAGAAAGTCCTCCTCCAGCACGAGACACTTGACTTACACCTGTAATATTCCCTTACCAAATGTGGAATGCAGACCTGGGGTGGCAGGGCTCCCATCTCCTCTTTTGGATTAAGTCAAGGATTTATATTCTCAACCCTATTTTTTCATGATATAAAAAAGAGATTGTATCCTGACTCAGACCATCGTCTAATCATCAAGATAAGCTTGTTATGCCAAAAGAAGACTCCTCTGTATGTAGACACTGTATAGTATATGTCTGGATACTTCTTTATTTGTAGAGATGTACTGCCAACTATGTACTGTATAGAAAAACTGGGTATAAATAGAGCATTCAGCTTCACAAATCATCCCCAGTGACCTTGTTTCCGCTGCAAAGCATAATCCTGAGATCTCACTAAACCTACCGTGACCATCTGGTTGATATGCTGCTTGTTTAAACAGATATATTTATGAAAGTCACCACTGACACATGCACTGGTGACATAAAACCTGGCATTTAAGGTCACTGAACAAATACTCTTTATACAGAATAATACATTGTGGTAAATGTTGTCAAACTAATTGTCACTTCTATAACTTTCTGGTGAACGCTGAGTGTCTGAAAAAAGTCTGCACTTCTTATAAGTATCCATCTCATTAAGTAGGAAGATTATGTAAACGACTGTGAAATTATCAATTAGTTTCACTGAAAGTGACACATGTAGCTGTGAAATCACATAGGACCGTACTAAGCATTGTAAGCATGCAATGTTATTGCTAATGTAACTAGTAATTATTTAAGTATAAAGTGTCTAACAATTATAGGTAACTTAATTAATGTACTAAGCACCATGTACATTATTTCCAAGTAGTGAACTTTTTAGCTTGCTCAAATCGCAATAGAATGAAATATGTTCAGAGAAAATCACTAATATAATTTTTTTTTACTGACCATTAAAACAGTTTTGGCTATTAACTAGAGGTAACTGGCTGCCAGTATGGCAAATCTGAAATTGTACAAAGGATCTAAAGTCTAGTTTTAGCCTTTGTCTTGACCCCAGAGCAGTGCCGACTTGGGGAAGCCTAAACCCCTTAATTCCCCCAAAAACCATCCCTCAATCACCCCCCATCCCCACCCCAATTAAAACACAACAAATGGCGTTGGATTAAATGTCCACAGCAGCCGTTTTATTAACAAAAATACAAAACAGTAATAAATAACCTTTTTATTAACCAACATTCCGAAATAACCACACACCCCAAAAAACAACCTTCCACTCCTGAACAAACACACCGAGCATTCCACACCATTGGGGCTGCTGGTCCTTGGAGCCACTCACATGGTCTCGCGACCCAACCACCTTTTTTGTAATTACCCTCAGCCGTCACACCCAGCTCGAGGGCACCAAGCGGCCACCCCTGGCGGCCGCTACATCACCTGGCTCTCAGGAAGCCCCTCCTGAAAGAGCCACCCCCAGTCGCCAGACCAACCACATGTTCCATCATGTGATTATAGAGCCATAGAGGGCTATGACTCCCACCACCATCACCTAGCTCCAAGGACCCATCTTGACCCCAGAGCAGTGCCGACTTGGGGAAGCCTAAACCCCCTAATTCCCCCAAAAATCCCTCAACCACCCCCCATCCCCACCCCAATTAAAACACAACAAATGGCGTTGGATTAAATGGCCACAGCAGCTGTTTTATTAATAAAAATACAAAACAGTAATAAATAACCTTTCTATTGACCAACATTACGAAATAACCACACAGCCCCAAAAAACAACCTTCCACTCCTGAACAAACACACCGAGCATTCCACACCATTGGGGCTGCTGGTCCATGGAGCCACTCACACGGTCTGGCGACCCAACCACCTTTTTTGTAATTACCCTCAGCCGTCACACCCAGCTCGAGGGCACCAAGCGGCCACTCCTGGCGGCCGCTACATCACCTGGCTCTCAGGAAGCCTGTCCTGAAAGAGCCACCCCCGGTCGCCAGACCAACCACATGTTCCATCATGTGATTATAGAGCCATAAAGGGCTATGACTCCCACCACCATCACCTAGCTCCAAGGGGCCCCACCGCCACAGCAAGCCAATGGGTGACCCCTCAACATGGCGCCCCCAACCCCCAATGCCCATTTTCCCCTTTCCCTGAACCCCCAAAAAAACCCAAAAGATCCGGGCCTAGGGCCGTTAAGGTGTACCCCATCGGCCCCCCAAAAAATTCCCCCTCGCGGGCTCCAGTTTCCCTGGGCCGAAAAAAAAACCTGCCTTTCCGCCCCCAAACAAAACCCGAAATGGGCCTATTCAATTAGTGGGGGCCCTTTTTAAAGGGTGGGCTCCCCGGGAGATTGCCCGGGGCACGCCTTTTGGGTAAACTTCTTGCCGGCCAGCAGAATGCCAGGGAAAAGTACCACAGCCGCAAAAAATTGTGGCGAAAAGTCCCAGATAAAGGGCCCCGAAACTGGGCCCTTTTAGAAAAAAACTTTTAACCCCCTAGGTGAATCACCAACCCGGCCCGGCCCCTCGACCCCCAGGGGCCCCAAAAAGGGATAAACCCCTCCGGCGCAGGTTCCCCCAAAGAAAAAAAAAAACCCAAAACCAAGAACAAAAAAATGATAAGTTTTCCCAAAAAAAATACACAACCCTCAAAGACAAAAAAAACCCAAGGGAAAAAAAGTGTATTTTTTAAAACTTAACTTTTAATCTATAGGCTTTTTTGGGAGTGCAAAATTTTTAAAAAAAAACAATAGTTGTGGGCAAAAAAGCAAAAAAGGTTGATTAAACCCTATTATCCCCAAATTGGCCTAAAAAAGCCCTATGAACCAAACCACAGGGAGATCGTCCTAAAAAAGACGCCCCTGTCGGGAAACTAAAACCCTAGATATAAATTACCCAAATTTATAGGGGGGAAAAAAAAGAAGGAATTTACCCCTTTTTAATCAAAATCTGCCAAAAGTGTCCCAACAGGGGGGATGATGGGGGAAAAAAAGTAGAAAAAAAACCACCAAAAACAATAAACCCTGCACACAAAATAATAAAAAGGAAAATTCTAGGGAATTAAATTTAAAAGAAAAAAAAAAGGTATAATGATACAAGAGTATAGTGACCTAGTTATACTGTCAAAAAGGGCATTCAATGTATAATCAAAAAGGCATTTAAAACCCCCAAAAAGGTAGGTGAAATCACGTTTTATGCACCCCCAGCCACCGTATCACACCCAAATTTTTTCCCGCCACCCCATTGTCATCCACTAAAGGCGCAAAGTCGTCGCTCTGAAACCCCAGAACACAAAGGATTTGTCCCAGGATCCCCCACCGGGCCCAGGAGGCTTTAAACCCTGAGAAAAAAAAACAACACCCAGGGAAAAAGGGAGGAAAAGAAAACAAAACCACCAAAGAAGAAGGGACAAAAGACCAGAAAGAAAAAAGAAGGGAGGGATGGGGGGGGGCGGGGGGAGGAGGAAAGGGGGGGGGGGTTTAAACCCGACACTAGCATCTATAAAAATGGGTTAATATACACCCGGAAACGCTCGATTCTAGCCCCCAATCCTCTTCACTGCTGCGGAAAAAAAAAACCCCCAAAATCCCCCGCCTCTGTTGCAGCTCCAATCGGGAAAAACTGTGGGGGCCAACCTGGATGGACCCAAAAAACCCAACGGGCCCCAAAAAATATGGGGAAACACCCCCTTTAAACTAAAAACAGGAAAAAAAAAATTGCCCCCATCATGTTTCCCAAACAACGGTCCAGAGGGTGACTGGGAACTCACCCCGGAACAAGCCTAAAAAAACTCCCCGGGACGGGGAAGAGTCCTTACCTCCCCCCAAAAACCACATTCCCACGCCCAAAAACATCCTTTTTGGGATCCCCTAACCCAAAAAGCCCCCTATCCCCAAAACTTCAACTTTTCCCCAAACCTTTAAACCCCCGCCACCTTTCAAGTTTGGGCTCACAAAAAGCGGGGGCCCCAAAACAACCCCCAAGGGAAAACCCCAACCCAAAAACAACCAAAAACTCGGCGGAGCCCGGGAAAACCGCTCCAACACCCCCACCCAGCCGTTAAGCAAACGGAAAATCCACAGGCCGACGGGCCACCCGCCCGGGCCCCCCCCCTTTTGGAAGCCCCTTCCCAACCTGTCAAACCCAACAAAGCCCTTTAGTGCAATCGCCCCCCCCCGCCGAAGTTTAAAACCCCAAAAACCCCAAAAGCAGAAAAAAAACGGTTTGCCCCTTGTTTCCCGAAAACCCCTCCCTTGAAACTTGACCCAGGAAAAGCATAGCCCCAAAAGGCCCTATAAACTCTCCTCCCACCACTTAAACCACCCTTTAAAACCAACATTCCAAAAAATTCCCAAAAGGGGGGGTTTTGGGGGGCCTTTCATGGGCCACCCGTCTTTCGAAAGGGACCCCCGGATTAATTGCTGGTTTTCCCTTTTGACAGATCCAAAAGTGCGCGGACAAGGCAGCCTGTCCCCCAATGCCCCGGGCGTTTGCCCCCAAAACCGGGTTTCCCATGGAAACGGAAAAAGGCATCCGCTAGTGAACCCTTTCCCCATTTCCCGGGAAACGTTTTCCCACCCCACCCAGCATTAAGGGGCCCCCGAAAATACTAGTGACGCAAAAGACAAAACCACTGGAGGAAAAATGGATGCCGAAAAAATTATTGAGGGCTTGCATTTCCCCAAATTTTGTCGCGTAAAACCCTTTGACCTTCCTTTCCTAAATTTCTATCCCCAAATCTCCCCCGCGACCACGGTGGGAAAAAAATCGGGGAAAAAACCAAATTCCACACCAACCCCAATTGAAACCAAAGTCCACGGGCCCAACTGTTGCACACACCCCCCTTGCGAACGGGCCCCCAAAAAACCCATGCTACCAGTCCATCAGTGAAAATATCCACCTCTGCGTTCGTAAAAGGAATCGCCCAACATCAACGAACGGGGCCGTTGTAACGATTTCCAAAAAAATCCCACCAAATCGCAAGTCCTCCCTCCCCTCCCCAGAAAGCCGTTTCAAGTGGTTTGGGGGCCCCGCACTCCAGAGGTAAAGGAAACCCCCAGGCGCCCCTGGCTTTAATTTCGACAAAACCAAAGGGTTTTGCTTTTCCCAACAGGGTTTTCAACTTTCCCCCAAACGGAAACTTCTTCAGCAACCTCGCCCGGGCCCAACTCCCAAAACCCCCAAGGGGCCTTTGAGCTTCTTTGGGGGAAGCTTCAAGTCATGGCCCCGGTTTTCAATTCGAAACCCTAAGAATTTAAACAAGTGGCGGGGCCCTTTCCCTTTTTTTTCGGGGCCAAAAGGGGACCCCCCAAAAAAGCTCTGAAACCCCCCTTTATTTGTCCGCAACAAAAAGTCACAAATTTTTGGAGTTTTAGGCCAATTTCACAAAAAAAACATCCATATAATGGATGAAACCCAAGGAACCCCTGCCCCCTTTCCCCACCACCCATTCCCAAAAAAGAAAATAAAAGGGTCCCAAAATAGGACAAAAAATTGAAAAAGCCCATTGGCAAAACCCCCGGTCCAAAAAAAAAAGCCCCCTCCAAAAACACCCCAAAAAACCGCACCGCTGTCGGGATTGCACTGACAATAAACGAAACGCCGTTCTATGTCAGTTTTTGCAAAAAACGCTCCCGGGGCCAAAACCGCCGCACCCAAAAGGGGTAGGGCCCTATCAAAAAAAACGTTACGCGGGTGGAAACAAAACCCGGATCAAACCCGTCATTTAGACTGGCCCAAGGGAAGGGGAGATGGTGTATGGTCGGGAATTTTTCCCAGTTCCTTTTTTGGGGGACACACCCCCAAAGGGGAAACAATTAAATCTGGAAACGGAAAGGGTCTACAAAAGGGGCCAGCCCTGCGCCCCCCAAAGAAACCCCTTCCCCAACTTTTCGACACCAAAAACCCTTTTGCTTTCCCAAAAATGACCCCAAATTTTTTAAGGAAAGGGGGACCGTAGGGCCCCCGGGGGGGGATACGAAAAAGGGCCCTAAAACCACGGTTTCACAAACTCGCGCCCCCCTATCCCGGGTTCTGGCGAGGGGACCCCTTTCATCCTTTAATTCCCCCCCCCCCCTTTTAAAAAAGGGGGGTCTGGGCCCCCGGCCACCCCTTTTCCTCCCCCTCTCTCTTTTCCTTTCTTTGGACACTGGGACAAAAATATGGGGAAACCGGGTTGCCCCGGAACAGGGGATGCTTTTAACCTGCACCCTTCCCCGAATTTTTCAATGGCCCCTTTTTTAATTAGAAACACAATCCAAGTTTTTTACATCCCCACGATTTAGGAACCCCCAGAGGTTTGCCCCCAAAGGCCCCGTACCCCGGCCCCCTTTTTGAAAAAAGGGGCCCTATCGGGAGGGAGCCCTTTACCCCCCAGGGCCCCCAGACCCCAAATTTTTTTAAAGGGTTTCCCGGAAAGGAAAGGCCGTACCCCTTCCGCTGCCGGGGAAAAATTCATCGTACCGGAGCCCAAGCAAAAAGGCCCCCTTATGAACCCCTTGCGCCTCCGATCCCCATCAAGGTAACAAAAAAGGGGGTTTGCAAATTTTTCCCGGGGCCCCTTTCCCCCAAACAAAAATGGCCCAAAAAAGGCAAAGGCCTGCAAAACCCAATTTGGGAAAGGTCTGCAGAATCAGCCCCCCCAAAACCCGCCCCTTTTCCTCCCCGTTTTACTTTCATCCCGTTTTCCCCTTTTTAGGGTTGAATTTTTTTCCCAAAAAGGGGAATTGAAAAAATCTCGACATATTCGTTGTTCCAAATTTTCTCCCGAACCTCCTTCTTCAAAGCGCCCCCAAAGGACCTCAAAGCAAAAAATACACCTCCCCCCGTGCCTTGTCATCCCATCGGACTCCCTCCCCCCGCACTCCTTTTCCTTTTGAAAACCCAGACTGCATACCCCCAGACACGGAGCCTTTTAAAAAAATACCCACGCCAAATGCCGCCCCCGGGCCCCCGCGGGCCCTTTCTTTCCCCCCCGCACCCACTGGGCGCTTGGGACCCCCGCCCCGCCGACTAAAGCGCGCTAGCAATTCCTGCCCCAGCCGCCAACCCTGCCAACCTGGGCGGGCCCCCCCCCACGGCCCCCTGGGGAAGGGGTTGTTTCCCGGGGGCCCCGGCTGGGGACCTTTGGGCCCCGCGGCAAGAAAGTAGGAGGGAAAAAGGGCAGGACAAAAGAAGTCTTCTCACCCCCCCCTTTCCCTTTGGGGGCTGGAGCCCACCCGCCGCCGGCCGATCCGGTCGCCCAGGCCCCTGAAGCTGGGAAAACCCCCCTGGTGGTAGCAGACTGGTGGTTTTGGAGGGAACGCCCAAGCGGAGTTTAAAAAACGCCTTGATTTAAGGGAAAAAGGGGGCCCCTCCCCCGCCGCCGAAAATTTTCCCCGGTCAAGTCGTCAGGGGCCCACCGATGTCGCCCGCTCCCCTTTCCTGCGGGGAATCTGCCGCCGTCGCCACTGCACCAGGGTCCCGCCCAACCAAGGGCCCAGCCCCCCGACCGGACCCTCACCGGGGGAACCTGCCGCTGGGTTACAAGCCCGAAGGACCAGGAGGCGCAGCAGGGGACCCCCCACGGGGGAGCGGGCCGCCGGCCTCCGATAAGCCCCGGCGCCGAAACGGAAATTTTCCCCCCAGCCCGGGGTCTATTCCCCGTGGCCCCCACTTCCAGACCCCTGGGCTGGGGATCCCCGTGGGAGTGAACCCCAGGGGGTTTAGGGGTGCGGGTGGCCCGGCCTGCTGCCCCTCTCCCGGGCGCCAAACCCCCGCGGCCGCCCCCCCGCAGGGTCCAACGTCCTCTAATCCTGCATGGGGCCCCAGGAAGGGAGGGGCGCGTGGGGGCCTTTCAGTTTGGTCCCCTGGGGGGCGTTTTTGCTTCCCGCGGAATGAGGGTGGCTTAAAACCAAACCCTGCGCGAAGTTCCCCCACCCCAAGGGGGCGGCACGCGGGGCTTTTTGGGGAAAAATCCGCCTAGCAGGCCCCGCTCCGGCCCCCTCTTTTCCCCCATTTTAATTTCATGCTAGGTAAATTTTTTTCACCCGGAGCAAATATTTTTTATAGGACACACCCAAAACCCCGACCCTTTTTTGGGGAGGTTTTTAGGGGTTTTCTGTGCCTTGTGATCCTTTCCCTGTAACTCGTTGCTAGTGCAGACGGCCCCCGCATTGGAATGAGGAGGGGGCCCCCAAATGCGTGTTCCTCATTCACTTTATGGAAGTTCGAATTTTAAACCCGAGCGGTTATACGAAATTTCAGTAGCAGTGAGCGGCCAAATGAAAAGGGTTTTCCCGAAACAAGAAATTCCCCCTTTTAGATAACCCCTTTCTAAACCCCCTTTATTTAATAATGTAACTACAGATCAGGAACCTTACCACGGGGGATAATGGGAAAATTTTTTTAAAAAATTACAATAAATAAAAGATCTATTTTTGAAAATAAATATTTATCTATTAAAATTTTTTATAAGGATGGGGGGTAGCAAGGGGGCCCAAAACTTTGAAAAAGGCCAGAAAAATAACCCTTTATCAGAGGTTTAAAAGAATATAAAAATGTGCAGCTTGCTGTATTGTTTCAGTTTTGGAAACAAATGTTTTTTTCCAATTCCTACATTTTTATGTCGGGGAGTGTGTAGTCATGAAGGAAGTCCCATATTGGGAGCTGGTTGGTGGGTTTTTTGAGGTTTTGTGATTGGCTGTCTCACAAAATTTCCCCCCATTTTTGTATAGGTTTAAAAAAGGGATTTTTTCCCGAGTTTCAAAAGAGATTTTTAATTGGTTTTAGGGCCAAGGGTGGCAGTATTTCAGAAACTTTTGTAAACTGTCCATGTCCATGTGCTATTGTGGTGAAAGTGTATCGTGAGAGGGTTTTGTGGGGTACAGCTATAGTCTAATTAAGCAAAAGTCCAGATATTAATTTGGTGTGTTACTGGACCTATTTTTTTGGATTAGATAGAAGGATTTGGAGTAAAAGGCTTTTTATTATGAGAGGGTCATATAAGGGTGAATCCATTTGGGGCCTCCTCTTTCAAAGCTATTACTCAGAAAGGGAGAGAGTAGTATTGCAATAGGGTTCAGGCAGATACTTACTGTATGGCCTGATTTCTCTGTCTCCCTATAAATACAAGGAGGATTGTCTTCTGTTTCACCTGAGCTCAAAGATCTTGACAGAAGCACTGGCAAGACTGGGACCACATCTAACTGTAAGGGTATGTTCACACGATGTACTGCGCGTACAGTACGTGCCGCAGTACATTGTGTGTTTCGGGAGCTTGCGCTAGTACGTGTTTGCTGCAAGTAATTGACATGTCGCTTATCTCCCCGCTTGTACAATACGATGGTATTGTACGAGCGGGGAGAGGAGGCGTAATCCATAGTTCTCTATGTAATACATGGCGAAATGCACGCCGAAAGTACCCCGTGTGAACATACCCTAAGTTTGCAAATTGTGTTGTCTTGGTATATTTCTTTCTACAGGTTGTTTCTGTCGCTGGTCCTACTAATAAGCTTAGACTCATAACCTATGAAAAGGATGTACTGTTGTTTTTTACTTGGATTAGATATTTGTCTTCTTATTTGGTATCCCTATTAAAGGTTAAGTTTTATGTCTTTTTCAGATTTGTGCAGTGACTAACGGAGCAGGCGACCTACTAAAAAGGTTTTATTCGGCAGTGATTTGTATCGTGAGAGGACAAATGTTACCATTGTAAATAAGTGATATGGAAACTGCAGAGCACCACATGTCATTAATGTGAGAGGTGGACGATGACTACGAAGATGCATGATGGCAGACCGGCACACTATAGTGGAGCAGCTCACCACCAAAATGAGCCAGGGGGCTACCAGACAAGAGTCTAAAACAGCTGGACAAACACTACTACATATAGGTCTCTGAAACAGAGCGATGGTCAATGCACCTCTGCTAACAAATTGCATTGGCAGGAAAGGCTTCATATTTCACGGCATTTAGACTTCCAATGATTGGCAAAGTGTTGCCTTCTATGATGAGTCACTTTTTCTGCTTCATTAAGTGGATGGATGTTGTTGTGTCAGGTGAGAAATATCAGAGAACAAACATCCTGCAACCACTACTGGAGGAGCACAAGCTGGTGGGGACAGCATTATTGTCTGGGGATAGTTCTTGAAGCATTTTCTTGCATTCTCATCCATGTGGAAGGCACTCTCAACTGTTTGGCTTTGAATCCATCCTTGCCGATCACATACACTGATAAATTCTCATGATCTTTTCTGGGGTGGATGGGATCTTGGAGCAAGACAATGCAGCATGTCACATGGCTGGAAATGTCAAACACTGGTTGGAAGAACATAACCAAGACTTCCAAGTATTAACGTGGCCCCATAATTCCCCAGACTTAAACCCAATTGAACATCTGTGGGACCACCTCGATTGTCATGATTGTTCTATGGATTTTTCCCTACTCCAAGCTTGCAGAGATGCTGCCAATACTATACACAGCAATTACTCTAGATATTAGCTGGAGGTCATAATAATAATCTATCTATCTATCTATCTATCTATCTAACTATCTATCTATCTATCTATCTATAAAATACAGCACTTAAAGGGAACCTGTCACATAGTTTATGCTCCCCTTGCTGAGGACAGCGCAAGTTAGTGTCAGACCTTCTGTTTCCAGCGCTGTGTCCCTTATTCTGTAAGATGCTGCAGTTTCAGAGTATTTAATGCTCAAATCTGGCAGTTTTCAGCCAGAAAAGAGTCCATCTTTTCAGGAAAAGAGTCTGTTTAATTCTTGACCCGCCCACCTGAGGTTAGCTCCGCCCACCTCACAACTGATTAACCTATTAATTAAAATAGGTAAAAATCCATGCCTGTCAGGTGGGCGGGGCTAGTCTTTGGTGGGCAGGGCTAACACCTGCTCATGAATAAACTGGACTCTTTTCTGGCTGCAAACTGACAGATTTGAGCATTAGATGAGCTGGAGCCTTCTAGTGAAGTGGTTAAAGGGGTTGTCTCACTACAAGGATTGCTTTTAATATTAATGATCTTGCAAAAACAAGTCACTTTGCAATATATGTCCATTAACAGTGTCCTACCTATTCTGAGATACCCTATCTTGTATGGGCTGCATCAGCTTCTCAGGTCGCTATAGACCTGTTTAATCTCTCATGATAGGCTGCCAGCACTGGTTGCTATAGCTACAGACCTGGCTTCTACTGCAGCCTAGAGGAAGACAGTAAACACGCCCCTGAATTAAAAATGAAACTAAGAAAACAGGACTGAGGTAAGATGAATCAATGTAGTGAGACAACCCCTTTAAATACTCCCCTGGTGTATGCGGAGCTATGTACAGGCTATGTATATGAAAAGTAGGATACTAAAAGCTCCATATTAGGGCCAAATTTATAGTGAATGCAAGAGAAAAACATCAGTTCAAATTTTAGACAACTTACCTCCTTCATAATCATACAAGGCAACCGCAGTGATTCCCGAGCCTCCTGTTTGACCACTGTGTTTAAAAAGCTCTGAAAACAGATACATCTGATTTAGGTTCTACCATATTATACGTTATTTATATAAAATCTATCCATCTATCCATCCATCTTGAGTTGTAACTTGAAGTCCCTACCATGTGATATAATGGTGTCTTTTTATGTGGCAGAGGAGCCGAAGTATGACTGCTGGGCCCATGTACCTATCGTTATATCCAACGAATGGCTCGTGGCCCCCTGCTGTGTGGCCATAGTAGTCCTGAGTTATGACTATTTGTAGTGATGACTGGTATTATTGCAGGCACATCACAATGCCAGTCTGGATGGTAATACTTGTGTTGATTTCAATATGTAACATCAATGTTTGCACACCCCTAATTTCTCTCTATATTTAATATATCTCTTCTATTTTTAGTAGAAAGTAGCGCGCCGGACCGGCCTCCCTACCCCCAATAGGGGAGGCACGGCCATGACCCGGCACACTGTGGCGCGGCGTTAGTGCGCCCGCCGTAGGGAGGTGGGGTAGGCGGAGGCGGAAGTGACGGCCGGGCTTAGGTCCGCCTCTTCCGCCCACAGAGCAGTTGGCGCGGCATGAGGCAGGAATCCCACCGGCCCTCCCTGGATTGGCTGTGCGGAGGGACTTGTTTGTTATGGGGTTGTCGCTGTCATGGCGGCCGTTTGGCGGCAGGGGTTCTTGGAGTTGGAGGAGGAGATTGGCTGAAGGGAGTAATTCGGGGTATGACTCCCTCGGGGGACTGGAGAAAGGTGGACACGGCCTGGCGAAGGTGGGGCTCTTCCAGGCTGGTATCCCTGGAGAGCAAATTGGCTGAGCCATCTTGTATGGCTTTTGGACCTCTGAGCCAGTGGAATGCAGCTGGGGGTGGTGTGGTTTTTTCCCTTCAGGGATTTGGTCGCCAGGTCGGATTTGGCTCCAAGGACCTCTGCCCCAAAGGTGGCTGGTGTATTCTGGTATGGGTCTACCAATGGTTGAGTTGGTCTTTGGTTGTTTGGGGACGGAGGTAACTGGTGGACAGTTAGCTGGGATAGAAATTTAGGTATATATTATGGTACTGTTATGGATATGAGTAATGTTGTTTATAGTATTAATGCAAATGTTTTTTATGTTTGTATTTTGTTAATAAAACGGCTGCTGTGCCCAATTTAATCCAGGTGGTTGTCTGGGGTATTTCTGGGGGAAGAGGTCACGAGCAGTAAAAGATGGATGGTGATTGAAAGGACTAGGGGGAGAGTTAATTGGTGGCATTGAGGGAAGCCATCAGTGTTGCTCAAGGTCATGTGGCACATGAAGGACAAATGTGTGTGAACCTTTATTATACATTAAAGGTGTCATTCTGGGTTGGACGGATGCACATTAGTGTTGTACATATTAATCTTTCATTTATTTGTATTCTCACCGCTGTGCTCCTCGTTTGGTAATTCCTCATATAAAGAATCCTGTTCAGCAGCTGATGGATCCATGATTTCATACCCTTCAGTATCTTCCTCTTCTAGCCTTGGTGAAGGATCTGGAATTTCCTCATACTCATCTCCTGAATCATGGGGGGGTCCAGGAATGTCTTCATAAGTATCATCCTGATCAAGTGTTTCATCTGGAGTAGGTACAGTATCCAGCATTAATCCAGGGTGTCTGGGTGGCAGAACTGGAGGTGCGTCACATTCAGAATCCAGTGATATCTAAGTAAAATAAGGTTATCATTTATTATTGAAATGACTCTGATTCTGGGGTTTACATTTTTCTATGGGAAGATACTTACTTCTTGTTCCGGAGTTTGTGGAGTCACAGAAATACGGGGGACAGGGACAGGGACTGGGACCGGGACTGGCTGTTCCTGAGACTGTTCAGTGTCTGAGCTTTGTTGAGTCTATCAGAATAAAACGTCATTATATTAACTCGCACATGAGTGACAGCTACATCTAGTGTGTTAAACATTCTACTTTTTAACATTTCTAAAGAAACACCTACATAAAGGTATATAGAAATCTAAAATACAAAAGTTTTTAGTAACCATATCACATAAAAAAATATATAATAAAAGACCAAATACCCAAAGAAAAAATGTGTGCAACACACCCCCTACATAACCAAAAAGTGGTGTTAGCGTATCACATAATATACAAAGGAATATACTAGTGACTATATACTCAAAAGCCAATGTTACATAGTAATATATATAAATATAATTTTTCTGTTGAATACTTGTATATGATTTATAAATTATTGCCCATTTATCTATAGGTGTATTCAAATTCCTAAAGTAAAAAAAAACCCTGTTCTACAATGACATTTAATCTCATGTTTGTTGTTTTTATCTATTGTAATTACCACTGTATATGTAAATAATGCATGGCCCACTTCTTGAAAGGATTTTTTTTTCACTTGCTCATGTTTTTAGACACCAACCTAATTTACACTTTTGCACAATTATGCTTTATTGTTTTTGCAAACAAAATTTAGCAACAATATTTTCAAAACATACATAAGGTTATAAACACAGCCAGGTAAGGGTTCTTCCTGAGATGTCACATAGGGGGCTGTTGGGGTAAGTACTTTAAGAGCTAGGCAGGGCGTCAGCAAGCTATCTTGCCTTTGCCAAGTTATGCAGATGCAGGGATAGGGCAGCGAACTGAATGTTTATTTTAGGTAAAGGATACCCTAGCTATGTCTCTGTGTCACATTGTTGTGTGTGGTTATCAGGGCTTGGTTTACAAGTGGTGTTTTCCACTTTCTGTAAGCAAGATTTAAAAGGATCTAAATAGTATAATTTCATTTCTTTGGTATTTCTCTTCCATTCCCTCAATGCAAGTCCCCTTAGCTTCCATTACTTCTTGTTCAGGTAGCAAATGGACATCATAATATATCCAAATTTATGCAAAATTCATGCAGTTTAGTAATGCGCCATTTCTTTGTCCAACATGGCCCGAAATGGGTAACGTTTCTCATTAGGGAAAGGCACCATGTAGCTGTGTGAAGACTTACACGCTTTGTTTGCTTTACTGAAGTTTAAATATAGTCTAACAGGCTCATGGAAATGAGCTGGAACTCTGCAAAACCTTCTTGTGAAGGTAGTGTTTCTCCAGTCACATCTAACTCCCTAACCCTTGCAATGTGAATGGGGTTAATTCCATACCTTTTATTCATCTGCAGTCAGTTTTAGAGTGTTTGCCCCGTATCAGTATAAAGGGTTCTCATCTTTTAGTCTAGGAACAAGTACTGTATATGTTTTCCTTAGTAGCTAGAATTGGGGCAACTTGAAATGGATGGATATGTTAACACAAAGAGATTTGGTCCTGGGAGCCTTTAACGCAAAAAGATCAATGTCATGGGTTGGGTAATTTGAAGGCCTAAGTGTGAGGTGCTCTTTAAGTGGTGATCCGGTGAACACTTGACTCTCATTTGGTGTGTTTTTTACATAAATATCTATTCTTTAACATAGCTCTATTTTATGCTAAATCATACATGTATATGTGCCTTGAAGTCACTAAGCATGAACAAAATTGCACACAGCACAAGATTTTATGCATTTGATGTCATAAGGACATCCTTTCCCCCCCGAAATATTCAATATAGACACTATGAGCGACATATATGAAGGGGGCTGCACCAGTTTTCTGGTGAACTTTAAACCAAAAACCTGTATTCAACAGATGTATGAATAGTCCTATATCAAAACTTGGTGCAGTTTACACTAGACTTAACACATCTGAATGCATAAAAAACAAGACAAGGTTTGGCGCAAAACACTCTATGCACCAAATTTTTTGGCACATAACTCTCTTTCATACGTATTGTGATATTCTACACTCCTCTATATCGATTTAGAACTGGCGTGTTGGCGCCAAGTTTCATACATGTCGTCCTAAATTGGTAAATGGTTTAGTTATTCATTGTTGGATGATTTCTGCCCAAAAAAGCTTAGTTCTTGGAACACCCATCAAAATGTCAATTTTTAGCAGTATTTTGCAGAGTAATTTTTGATTTGAATAATAACTTTAAAACACAGAAAGGGCCAAAATGGGGTTTTTCTCTCTCTCTTTCTCTTTCTGTTTTTTGGAAAAGTAAGCAAGGAGAAATTTTTAAAAGTTTTTTTTTTTCTCACCCCCTTCTTTAAATTGTGCCTCTCGGGTTTCCCTCCTTAAACTTTTTTTTTTGTCTCCTGGTTCTTTCTTCCTCTGCTTTCTGACGGTTTTCCTCCTCTGCCACCTTAGCCATATTCTCAAAACGAGAAATTTAAATTTTTTTAAACTCCACCAGTCCTGGAAAAAGTATTTTTTCCCAAAAAAAAAGTTTCCCGTATTTAAAAATAAATCAAGTCAAAATTATTATGTAGATCATAATTTTTTCCCACTAGTTACAATACAAGAAACCTAAACCCGTGACAAAATATTCTTAAAAAAAGTATGAAAATTTGGCGCCAAGGAAATTTTTTCATATTTTTGAATCAGATTTTTAAATATCAAAAACAATTTTTAAATAAATTACCCCTTTAAAAAAGAACTCTTACCATACACCTTTGAAAGGGAAAAAGAAGGGAATACATCCTAGAAATTTTAATACTGCTCACACCCATTAAAACTAGTTTCCCCCATTAATAATAAAAAATTCAAAGGGGAAAACATATTTTTAAAAAACAAAACTAAAACATGGCGACCTATATATTTGTAAGCACTAAAAATAATCACTAATAAATATTGAAGTGTAAAAGGGAAAAACTATTAAAAGGTTGGTTTTACAAATTTTAAACTAAAAATCCCGAAAAATAAAAAACCTACAAATTCCTGAGGGGCGTAATTGGGGGGCCAAAAATAAAATGGGTGGGTCCAATAAAAATTTACACACATGAAGGGCACATGAAGTTTTCTCTTTTGGAATTTTCCCCAATAATTCACATTCATTTTTAAAACAACAGGACCACAAAAAATGGTAAAAACGGGTTAAAATTACATTTTTTTTACATATCTTATTAAAAAGGGGGGTTTCCCTTTAAAAATACATATTTTGTATATAAATTTCAAAGACAGCAGTTACAGTAGTAAGGACTTCTATATTTTTATAACAAATTTCGGGGTTTTTTGAGGGTTTTGTTCCCTTTTCATACACAGAACTAGGGGGATTCAATACACCAAAAGGGATGAAGCCCGAAATGTAAAAAAGAATCAAGGGAAAGGGCCCGATGTTTTTCAGACTACATAGCCTTTTTAACAAAAAGTATGGACAGTATGTATTTGATTGCTTTGCTAGCAGCCCACGCCTAAGTTCAATTGAATAGAAACCTGAAATGGTGAGCTATTTTTTACTTCAAAAAAATTATTTATTTGAATTTTCATTTTGCCTAATTTTGCGGGAAATTTTTTTTTACCTGCCCTAGTAGAGGGACAAAAGTTTTTTCACTTTGGGTTTGGGGGTCAATCCCATTTTTAATGTGTAAACCCGTTTCCCTACCTTAAAGAAAGCTGAAGAAACTCTACTGATTGTATTAGCTATTTCTATTAGTGCTCCATTTTTATTTTGTATTTGCTTGCTTTTAAAGTCATCTCATTTTGTTTATTTATTTAAAAAAAAAAAAACTTTTTGTAAGCCCTTTTTTTATTAAAACTTGGTTCTTGTACGCTGTACAGAGCCCTAACTTTACATGCAGTGTTTAATCCTTTAACTGTCCAAGTTAGGCATTTGTGGGTTGGCCCTTTTTGACATATCAATAACCATTGCAAAAATTTTGTATACTAAAGTGTACATGATGCTGGGCTGTGATTTATTGTTCAAACTGAATGGAAGGAAAGGGAAGTTTAAAAAGTGGAAAAAAATTTAAACCCTTTTTGCATTACACAGTCAGGTACTGGGAAGAATAGTGACACAATCCAAAACATCAATGGAAGAAATTGGCCAAAAAATTTCCCAAAACAATTAGGGCACAGTATGAATCCCCCGGGGGTCGGGGCCCCTTTTTTCCGCCATTTTCCGGGGGAAAATCAGGCCTTTTAGTCGGGGCCCCGTGGCCGCTCATACATACATGTAAAGTCCCCTCCCCCGTGTTTGGGGCGCATTGGGGGACTGGGGCGCATGCGACGCGCGCCTATGTTTTCGGCCCGGGGGTAGGCGGTCATACATGGGGGGAAAAGTCCGCCGCCCCCCCTGTGTCGGGGCGCAGGCGGGGACCGGGGCGCAGTGCGGCGCTGCCCCCAAATTCGCCGTCCGGGGGGGCCGGTGCGCTCGACATGGGGCAAAAGTTCCCTGCGCCTCGCCATGTGTGTGGGGAAACAGTGGGGGGTCATGGGCGCAGTGGGGACTTGGGGCGCCGGGGGGACTGGCCCAAAAAAACAGTTCCGATGCAACAGGCTGGAAAACAGCGAGAAATCATTCCAGATTCGGGGGGCGGATAAAAATCAAAAATCCCTTTTTAAGGCTTAAATTTCCCCCGGAAAAGAGCTGCCCCAAAAAAATAAAAAAAAACATAAAACAAAATCATTTTTCCAATATCCTAATTCAATAATTAGGATATTGGAAATTCCCGGGGAAATCAGTAATTAAATTCAGAAACATTCTGTTTGGTCGGCAAAAACCCGGGCCAATCAGAATAAGCACAGTAACCATTAAAACTAGGGGAATTTAGCCCAATCAAATCCAGGGCGGGAAATTAAAAAATACTGTAAAAATGCTGAAAAGAGCTGATTGGCTGAGCAAGGGGGGGGGCTCGGCTAGCCACCAAATCAGAATAGGAGGACAAGACCCATTAAAACCTATGAGAATTATTTGACCATCAGAAAGACGACAAAACCCATTCTAGTTGGAAATTTTTAGACCAATCAGAATCCACGGCGGGAAAATTTTCAAAAAACGAAAAAACAGAAAAAGCTATTGGCTGAGCTACGGGGGGGGTAACAAAAAAAAAAAAATTAAATCAAAAAAATCATGTTTTTTCTTTTTTTTCCCGTTATCCAAGGTAATAGTATGGGTGCAACGAAAATAAAAAAATAAAACATGATTTATTGATTTAATTTTTTTTTTTCGTTACCCCCATATTATCTTTCGTTTTATATACACATGGGGACAACTTCTGAGGTTATAATTTTTGATTTCGGCCATGTACATTTTTTTTTCAATTGCATAAAAAAAACCCATAGGAGCGTGGGCCGCCTCCATTGGCCAAATAACCGCCCTTTTTTTAACTTGGGGCCAATCACAGAGGCGCTAGAATTTCTTTTCCCCATAGAACTCTATAGAAAGTAGCTCTGCCTAAATTGGCTAAGCTGGTGAGCCCCCGCCGCTTAAACCAATCACTCGTTTCCTGCTTTTTTACTTATTTTGAACTGTCCGGGCCTTTAAATTGATTGGTAATTTTCTCCATAGGTTTTAAAGGGGACATTGTCGCTCCATTCGTTTGGGTAAATTTTCTCCCCAAGGTTATAATGGGACTTTTTTGCCCTATTCTGATTGGCGGTTTATGCCCCCCAATAGAAGAGCTTAAAAAATTTTGAATTACGTATTTCCCGGCATTCTCCTAACATTCCCAGTAGCGCTGGTCTTTGGGGACAAACCGTTGTTTGGGGTTTTTTAAAGCTTTAATTTGTAAAGAAGGTTCGGCTCTTTATCTGATAGTGTTTTTACATTTAAAAAAAACATTTTTTTTTTAATACTTCTTCCGCATGGCGCTGACGCCGAGATTTCAGATCCCATTCACTGACTATAATGGGGGAAAATAGCTCGCCTCTGAAGGCTGGGAAAGCCAGCCCCCCTACTCACCAAACACTATTTTTTTCTTTTTAAATGTATTTTGAATTACCCGCCCTGGATTCTGATTGGGGCTAAACTTCTCCATAATAAACGGGTCTTTGCGCTCCTATTTTTTATTGGTCGTAGTTTCCCAAGGTTTTTAATGGGTCCTGCGCTCCCATTCTAATTTGGTTAGCTAGCCAAGTCCCCTACTTAACCAAACAGCTCTTTTCAGCATTTTTACTGTATTTTGAACTGTCCCGCCTTTGATTCTGATTGGGGAATCCTTTTCCCCATAGGTTTTTTTGGTTCACTGTCGCCCTATTTGATTAGCCGTTTTTTCCACCAATGAGAATAGGGTTTTAGAATTTAATTACTGTATTTCCCCCGGGAATTTACAATATCATAATTTTTTGATATTGCACCGTTCTAGATTTTTAAAAAAGTGATTTTTTTTTAATAATGTTTATTTTTTACGTTCAGCCCCTTTTTTGACACTGTTTTTTTCCCCCCTTTATAAAGCGATATTTTTCGAAACATATCCGCTGCCGGGGCGGGGCGCCGAGATTTTTGTAGCAATCTTCTATTCTCCTCGATGTTCCATCCCGCTTTTACTTCGCCTCTCCGGGGGCTTTGACCAAAAAAACCCAGGTCTGCTTGTCGGAGCGGCCCGGGGCCGCCCCGGGGCCCCTTTTCCCCCCGCCTCGTACATGCCTCGGGGTTTTCGAGCGCCCGCTCCCGCCCCGGAACGCCTACCCCGCGCCCACCCCACGCCCAATGCCCCCCCCTTCATGCTGGGCGCAGCTGAAAGTGGCGAAAAGGGGTGCGCCCAACACTGCACCCTGCGTCCGACGCGGATTTTGGGCTGCGAGCGCAGGTTAGCCAAAAAAAAGGGGAAAAGCCCGATCATACATGTCCGCCCCTTATTTTTCCAAAGACTAGACATACTAAATAATCTAGAAAATCAGTTGAATAATATTTTTAAATTAACATGTGCTTTTTAGATTTTTTTGCAGTAAAAACTAGTATCATTCTTTTACCTTGTCCACACGGTCAGTCTGCACACCATAACGACCTCCGAACCCTTTTGCATAGTCTGCAAAATTGAAATCAATTTAACATTTGGTGATACAGAAATATATATACAGCCCCATTTAAAAAAAGTTGGGAGGCAATGTAAAATGTAAAGAAAACAAGAATGCATTGATTTGCAAATCTCTTAGAACCATATTTTATTTACAACAGAACGTAGAACACATATCACAAGTTAAAGACATTTTTCCATTTCATTTGAACAAAATAATTAATTTAGAAATTGCTGGCAGCAACATATTTCAAAAAGGTTGGGAAAGAGCCATGTCTACCATTATGTAGCATTCCCTCTTCTTTCTACAACAGTTGGAAACACGTCTAGGAGAGACTAATTACTGTAGTACTGGTGTCACAATGCACTCCAAGGACCCCGCTCTGGACTGCAGATGCAATCAATTGTGTCAGCATTCCCCGGGCCGGCCGGTACTCACCTCCCCCAGCTCCTGCTATGCTCTCCTCTTCTATCTCTGGCCGTCGCACGTATTCCCATTCCTTACGGCGTGCACGTCGGCTCTCTTAAATTTAAAGGGCCAGCGCACCGCTGAATACTAATCACTGGTCGCTGGACCAGTTATTAGGTCATTTCTTCCTGCGCTCCCTGCAACTGTGTTGGTGTGAATACTGTTACTGTTTGCTTGTTCTCCGTTTGCTATTCCTGAATTTAGACCTCGTGCTTTAGACTTAAACTATTCTTTGCCTGCTCTGACTATTTTGTGTGTGCCCTGACTATGTTCTGCCTGCTGCTTGCCCTGACCTACTCACCAGTGACCTGTCTATGCATCCGTGTGCTGCTATTATACTGCGCAACACCTCGGCTGTCACCATCAGCTGCCACTTTAGGGGTAGCGACCTGAGAGTCTCCCACAGCGTCCATCCCACCATGAGGCGGGCTCTAGTTAAGCTGCTTAGACTCCGCTTCCTGGTGTGGTCCCAAGTCATCTCTAGCAGTGACCCAGAGGATCCACTACCCAAAGTCCTTTCTACCTAGAGGTGGATGCCTCATCCATGAAAGCTGAAGCAGTACTCGCAGAAGACTGCTAAAGGCAAGACCATCACCTACGTTTTTTTTTTCTCAAAAACCTTCCCGCTGTGGAAAGGAAATATAACATTGGGGAATCGAGAATTGTTGGCCATTAAATTGACTTTAGAATGGTGGCACCATCTTCCGGAAGGAGCTCCTCATCCGATGATTATCTACACTGACCATAAGAATCTTCTCTATATCCAGACTGCCCAACAGTTAAATCTCTGTCAAGCTAGATGGTCCCTCTTCTCTCAATTTAATTTCCGTTTGCACTTTAACCCTGCGAAGAAGAATGTGAAATCTGATGCTCTCTCTCAGTTCTCAGAAACGGCTGGACTTGACTTCACACTTCAGTACCTTGTTCCCTCAGAAGGGTTGATAGCTGCAGCTCCCATCCATCTCCAATGGATTTATCCAGGAAAGACCTTTCTATGCCCTGCTCTGAGGAAAATAATTCTTAAATGGGGCCACTTTTTCAAGTTAGCTGGGCATCAAGGGATTTGAAAATCTTTACTATTGATCTCTTGACACTATTGATGGGCTAATCTTGTTCAAGATATCAAAAATTTCTTTCTCTCCTGTTCTACTTGTGCCAATAACAAAAAAATCTCATCTCAAACCCTTCAGACTGTTTCATCCCTTACCCATACCTGAGAAACCCTGGACCAATATTGATATGGGCTTTATTACGGATTTACTAGCCTTCTCAAATCATATAGTCATATGGGTGGTCACTGATGGTTTTTCCAAGATGTCTCATTTTCTACCACTTCCAAATCTGCCTACAGCTCCCCAACTTGCCTCCCACTTCTTCCAGCATATATTCTGCCTACAGAATACAGAAGACTTCATCTTCATATTGTATTCCATCAAGGGGTTTAATTTGTCTTCAAGTTTTGGTGATCACTCTGTTCCGTGCTGCAGATCAAGTTTTACTTATGTTCTGTGTACCACCATTAATCCAACAGACAAGTGGAAAGAGTGAACCAAATCCTCAGAAATTACCTTATTCATTTTGTCTCATCTCATAAAGACAACTGGGCCAACCTTCTTCCTTAGATTGAATTTTCGCATAACAATCTTGATTCCAAATCTGCTGGTGTTTCTCTGTTCTTTGTTGAGTATTGACGATATCCCCACCCTCCTCTGCCCCTGCCTGCCGCCTCAGATGTCCTAGCTGTGGATGTCCAGGTCCAAGAAATGTCCTGCATCTGGCAGGATACTAGGTAGTCTCTCCTTCTAGCATCCTACCACACTAAAACACAAGCTGACAAGAAGCGGAGACCTAACATGTGGCTATCAGCCAAGTACATTCACCTAAAGTTTCTTAGTCTGAAACTTGGGACATGCTTCCTGGGACCCTTAACAATCTTGCAATGCATCAATCCTGTCTGTTGCATGCTTACTCCATCCATGTCGCTCTCCTAAAGCCTCTGGTCTTCAACCGGTTTTCCCAAAACCCCATGTTGATCCTGGCAGAAAAAATCCTCAGAGGGAACTGTTTTTTTTTCCAGTGGACTGGAAGGGGTTTGGGCCCGAAGACAGGTCTTGGGAGCCCAAAATAAATTTGGATGCTCCTGACTTCATTCAGTTGCTCACCGGTCCTGCTCCGCCCTTCTCCTCTGTGTCTGACCCTTATGTGCAAACCTATTCAATAGGGTGCGCACGCGCCAGGCCTCTGACTTTTGAAAGGGCCGGTGCTCTTCCTCCTGCTACCCCTGCCACTAGATCGGTGTGATTACCGTTACTGTTTGCTTGTTCTCTGTTTGCTATTCCTGGATTTAATCCTTGTGCCTTGGACTTTGACTGTTATTTTCCTGCCCCCTGCCCTGACCTTTCTGTGTGTGTGTGGCCTGACCACGTTCTGCCTGCTGCCTGCCAGTGACTTGTCTAACCATCCGTCTGCTCCAACACCTTGGCTGTCACTGCAAGCGGCCACGTCAAGGGTTGCGACCTGGGAGCCTCCCACAGCAAAGTCCATTCTTCCTTACAGCAGGCTCTGATGAAGAACGGTGGGCTCCTTAGATTCCGCTTCACTAACCACGTTCCTCACATTTGGGAGGAATGTTAGTCAGTTCTTGACTGATGAAGGATTCTAGCTGCTCAACAGTCTTAAGTATTTTTTGCCATTTGTTTGTTTCCTAACGCTCCAAAAGTCTAGACTGCAGGCCGGCCTGTTCAGCACCTGGATCTTGAATTTTTTTAAATTATTTAAATATTTTGTAATTATGAAAAATGGGAGTACCATGTTGAAACAGAAGGCACAAACACTCACCCATAATCATCAGACATGGCACACAATATACAGTCTGTCATATGTACAAGTGTATGAAGAGTATTTGGTGGTAGATTCTGTTTAACTTTAGCAGGGGGAAAAAATTACAAAGAAGTGTCACTTTGGGTGGCACACATCAGATATCGCTATATGAAACACAGTATAGAGTAAAAAAAAAGTATACTACATTGTAAACTTTCTTTTAGCATAAAACACTATCTATGCCACTGTCATAGGTATAAGTTGGTGGTATACATTGAGGAGTCCCCATGACATAGACACTGGACAAAAATTATGTTACATTATATTATTATTTTCTTGAATCCGAATGTTTTTCATGCTTGGGGTTAATTTGCAAACTTGGCATTTAAATTTTAAAAAATAAGAAACTTTTGGACAGCATGTGGGCTTAATCATTGTCAGGATGCATTTCCCAACGTAGCTTACAGTGGTAATATACCACTGGATATGAGAATGGAGGAAGTGCACAGTGCACAAAATAAAAAGAACAGTGAAAACTCTGTGCATATTTAAAATAATTGATTAGTGCTATGATTAGTGTGGGAAATGTTACCTGTCTGAGATTCATGAAGCTGTACTGTCTCTTTATGACTCCAGGTATGAGCTGATTTATCTTGTCTGTCTTTTTGCACCCCAAATTTTCCCCCAAATCCTACAGAGTGATCTGATGAGATAGAAGAAACAATACTTAACAATGCCTAACACTTTTCCAATCTGAAACAAAAACATAGCTGTTACTTGCATATACAATGGGCACAGTGAGTGAGTCCCCTCCATACCTCCTTACTGTTCAATGAATGGTGATATTAGAAAAGTTTTCTTATGTATTGATAACTTATCTGTATATTTTATCACTATAAGATCTATAGGAGCCATCGGAATCAGTTTCTTCTTACAGTTTATTTTAATTTTAAATACACCCTCTTTCAGTAACTCTGTGCTGCATTGTCCAGCAGTAACATAATGTGGCAATACCCCATCATCGTCTAATAATTCTCACACTGTACACTTACGACATACAATATAGTATGACATGTATAGTAATGCAGGCCTTATTATAGATAGTGTAATATGTGCAGCATTTCTATGTTTTGTCTGTTATATCTTCCATCATATAATTGAAATTTTGTTCTTCAATTTTTTGGAATAGAACAATTTCTGCCCAGGCAGACAAAATACACTGATATCTCCTGTAAAAAAAATATGAATATGAAAATATGAATATACGGTAATAGTAAAAAATGTATATAAACGTGTGTGGTGTCAAAGCTTTTTGAAACCTATTAAAATCCCTGTGCGTGTACAGCTCCCACTCTTTTGCTCCTGGTTTTGTACAGGTGAGTATGTGGATATGGGCTTCAATGTGCAGTGTCTATAATGCCCTTTACTATGAGACTGGGCTCCTGATAAGTTGGCATACATATAACTGCTGTTAGGGTTTGTTCACTTGTGGAAGATTCTTTGCAAATATTTCTGAAACTCAAAAATGATTTCATATGGTTGTTTTTCGTTGTATGTGTATGGATTTTTAAGAACCCCATTTAGATGTATGGAGCAGTTGCAGAGATTTCTAAATCTTCTAAATCTGTTGGTCATGAACATACACTTACTGCTCCTTTCTTCACTAACCTTGCTGGGATGAATGCTTCTGCAGTTGCTCTTTATGTTCAAATCCTACAGCAGACTAAAAAACACAACAGAATGAACAAAAATGCAATACAGTCCATGTGTTTCTTCATTTACATTGGAGAAGAATAAGACATAATTATTGCCCCAAATATTGTTGGTATATGAGTTATTTCACACAAACACCGTCTCAGAGGAGTTGTATGAGATTGGAAAAACTTGGCTATGCATATTTTTTTTTATATGGGCTTCCTGTAATTACACTTTAGCTGATGACAGCAAGCTCAGTAGATCAAGTGATCAAAGGGGTGTGTATTTTGCATGACATCTTTTCAAGCCACACCGCTTTAGTCCTGCCTCCCAAGGCTTTCAAAAAGAAGAAGGAAACAGAAAGTACTGAGACTGAGATTATAAGAAAGAAAGCTAGACAAAGCACAGCAAAGGATTCTGGGGCTTGTAGTTTTACAGGGCAAGGGGAAACAGCTTTCCAGCTTTAAATGCTGCTGCTCAGATGCAGAGAAGGGAGGTTTCATACAGCACAAGAAATGCACTAATTAGTGCAGAAAATATCATGACAGGGGCTGAATAAACAATCAAAAACCTTTTGAAATTTTTTTTTTTTGGTTTGCCGGACAACTATTATAAGGAGCAAAGTTATCAATACCCATACCACATTTTACAAGTAACAGCTTCTCATAAACTAATAATGTCCAAGTTGTTTGCCTGCTCTATTCGTGACATAGCGAACAAAATTACCACCAATTTCCGAGAGGATTATTCAAAATTGAGAACCATGAGTGTAGACTGAGAGAAATTCCGATACTTGACCCACTTAAAGCCAACTGTTAAATGGTTTCAAATAGTGCAGAGACTGCATAGTAATAGAAAAGGGTAGAATAACGTGTTTATTGGCAGGTTACGCGTTATGTGCATATAGCACTTCCTCAGACTTCAATGACGGTTTTTAGTTGGTCAACTATCGGGATTTCTCTCGGTCTACACTCATCTCCTCCTGCACTCCTCTGCTTGGAAGGACCAAAACATTGGAACCAGCAGCGAGCTCCCAACCAACTTATACCGGCACATCGCCCAAGGGAGAGTTTTGCCTCCTTCATTAGCACACCACCCGGTGAGCACATACAGGTATATCTACCAATTGCCATTGGTGTGCCATTGTACTACACGAGGTTGCGCTCCTGTATAGGCTTTTCTTTCTCCTATTATTTTTATATAGAACTAAGATGGCTGCACATTTTATTCATAGTTCTAAACATGTATAAAACTAAGATTCGGTTTACATTGTATCTACATTTGTTATATACATCTGTAAAACCTGCTGTGTGCATGCCAGTCATATTCATTAAACCCAGTTCACCCAACAGATGCCAAAAGGGTGTCATTTTGTCAGATTCCCATGTTAATAAAAGTAAATATAATGCAGTCAACTATAATTTTTATAATATAAATAAACTTATATAAAATATGGATTTATACCAGCCTGAGGTTGATAAATGGCACTGCATAGATATATAATGGCATGAATCAGGAAATTCACCCATGTGTACTGTCCCATGTGTACTGGCAGATTTCCCAAGTGTGATGTTAACAGAGCCTAGTGCAGTATAAGCGTTACATGACATTTATTTTCCTTATCTCTTATTGTTCTATGTCAGATCCTTCTTAATCACTAATAATTCTTACCCCCCATCTGTCCTCCCTCTATCATTAAGGAGTCATAGACCTTGTCCACCCTAACTGTAAATACTTTTGCACTGCGTCATAGTATCACCTTGTCCACACGGTCAGTTTGAACCCCGAAACGACCTCCAAAACCTTTGGAATGATCTGCGTAGAAAAAAAGTAAAGCATGGATTTATGGCAATGCTAAGTATATAACCAAGACTATTAACAGATGGGTAAAAAAAGGTGGAATTATGGAATTCCCATGGCAAACAAATACTATCTAGGGTGTTGTCACCTGTTACTTTTCACTATAATTTCGAGGAACTCTTCATACACTTGTACGTATGACAGGTTGTATATCATGTGGCATGCCTAATGATTATGGATGAGTTTTTTTTGGATCTGTGCCTTTTCATAATTGCAAATTAACTACAACTCCCAGCAACGAAGGATAAAAAATGAAGCTGACGAAGCACTGATCAGACGGCCACAGCCCCCTAGTCACCTTCAGTCAACTGACCAGTGGGGGGGCTGGGAGTCGGACACCCACCAATCTGATCTTGAACACCTAGACTTTAGGCCATCAGCATCAGTTTCCTCTTACAGTTTATCTTTATTTTAGTTCTGTATTATTAATAGGAAACATACAACTTATGTAATTACTAGTTTTGGAACAAACCCCCTTTCAGTAACGTTGTGTTGTTGAGTAGTTACATAATGTGATAATATCACAACATTGTCTAATGATTCTCACACTTACAGCACATGGCAGATATAGTAATACAGGCCTTAGTATTGTTTTATTATTAGCATTTCTTTGTTTTGCATGTGATTTCGTCCATCATATAGTTGTTCTATTCTAAAAATGAAAGAACAAAGGGCGACATGTATGAATTCGAATGTGCCTTTTTTTTACTTGGCGTCAACACCTCAGTTCTAAATAGATGTAGAGAAGAGTAGAATACGACAGTATGTATGAAAATGTTTGGCACCAAACTTGGCACCAGAGTTTAATGCACTAAACTTTGTATGGTGCATAGAGTGGAATGCGCCAAACTTTGTATGGCAGTTCCGCATCAAACTTTGGCTCATTAAATTGTGTCATCAGGCGCACTTTGCAGCAAGTTTGGTCATACACCTGTAAAGAACCGGCAATATACGGTAAAGAAAGGCATATGCGAATTCACATGTGTCGCCCAAAATTTCAACTTCTTCCCAAAAGATTTCTGCCCAAAATTTCAATTTCTGCCCAAAAGATTGATATTTCCTGTAATCTATAAAAAATAGACATAAACATGTGTGGTGGGATAGCTTTTTTTCTACTCTATTAATATCCCTTTGCCTGTACAGCTCCCACTCTGTTGCTCCTGGTTTTGAACATGGTAGGTGAGTATGGGGATAAATGCTTCAATGTGCAATCTCTGTAATCCCTATTACTATGACACTGGGCTCCTGATAAGTTGGCATACATTTTACTGCTGTTAGGCTTTGTTTACTTAAAGGGGTTGTCTCACTACAAGGATTGCTTTTTATGTTAAAGGTATTGCAAAAACAAGTCACTTTGCAATATGTGTTCATTAATAGTGTCCTACGTGTCCCTAGATATCCCCTCTTATATCGGCTGCATCAGTTCCTCAGGTCACTATAGCTACGGACCTGTTGGATCTCGCCTCATTGGCTACAGGCGCTGGTCGCTATAGCTACAGACCTGGTGTGCCCAACAGCTCGTCACTGCAGGTCAGTAGTAGCCAGTAAAGCCGGTAAACATGCCTCTGAATTAAAAAATTAAACTGAGAAAACAGGACTGAAGTAAGATGAATCGATATAATGAGACAACCCCTTTAAGGTAGATTCTTTGCGACTATTTCTGTAACTCAGAAACCATTCCATGTGGTTATTTTATGTCATATGTGCATGGATTTTTAAGAACCCCACTGAGATGGAGCAGTTGCAGAGATTTCTAAATCTTCTAAATCTGCTGTTTGTGAACATACCCTAACTGCTCCTTGCTTCACTAACCTTGCTGGGATGAATGCTTCTGCAGTTGCTCTTTATGTTCAAATCCTACAGCAGACTGAAAAACACAGCATCTGAATGAACAAATATTAAATACAGCACATATGCATCTTCATTTACATTGGAGAAGAATAAGAGATAATTATTGCTCCATATGTTGTTCCAGTTATTGTTGGCATATGAGTTATTTCACACAAACACTGTCTCAGAGGAGTTGTATGAGATTAGAAAAACTTGGCAAAAATGTACCACAAACAGTGCAATACACATATTTTTATAACATTTTATGTGGACTTGCTGTAATAATACTTTAGCTGATGACAGGAAGCTCAGTAGTCCTGTGTGTTTGAACACACAGAAAACATCTCTGTGTCAGGCCCAGGAGATCAGGTGATCAAAGGGGTGCGTATTTTGCATGGCATCCTTTCAAGTCACACCCCTTTAGCCCTGACTCCCAAGGATTTCAAAATGAAGTAAGAAACAGCAGGAATACACTGACTGAGGTTGTAAGGAAGAATGCTAGTCAAAGCACAGCAAAGGATGCTGGGGCGTGTAGTTTTACAGGTGAAAGGGAAACAGTTTCCAAGCAGAAAATAATGCTGCTCAGCTGCAGAGAAGGGAGATTACATACAGCACAAGAAGTGCAATAATTAATACAGAAAAGATCATGGCAGGGGCTGAATAAAGAGGGGGAGAGGGGGTTGAGGGGTTGCCGGACAACCATTATAGGGAGCAAAGTTATCAATACCACTACCACAAATAACTGCTTTTCATAAATGAATAATGTCCACATTGTTTGCCTGCTCTATCATTGACATAGTGAGCAAAATGACCACCAATTTCTGAGGGGATCATTCAAAAGTGATAACCAAGATGGCTGCACATTTTATTCATAGCTCTAAAAATCTATAAAACTAAGATTCAGTTTACATTTAGTATATAAACACACCCATAGAACTTGCCACATGCATGCCAATCATAGTCATTAGACCCAATTCACCCAATAAATGCCAAAAGAGTGTCCTTTTGTCGGGTTCCCAAGTTAACCCAAGTTAGTCAGTTATAATTTTGTATACGTTACACAGATTTTTACCAACCTAAGGGTGATAAATTGCACTGCATGCATATATAGTGACATAAATAAGAAAAACTCTCCCATGTATACTGTCCCAGGTGTACTGGCAGAATGCTCAAGTGTGATGTTAACAGAGCCTTGAGCTGTATAAGTGTTACATTACATTTATTTTACTTATCTTTAATTGTTCTATGCCAGATATTTCTTAATCACTAATAATTCTTACCCCCCATCTGTCCTCCCTCTATCATTAAGTAGTCATAGACCTTGTCCACCCTAACTGTAAATACTTTTGCACTGCGTCATTGTATCACCTTGTCCACACGGTCAGATTGAACCCCGAAACGACCTCCAAAACCTTTGGAATGATCTGCGTAAAAAAAGGTGAAGCCCGGATTTATGGCAATGCTAAGTACACAACCAAGACTATTAACAGATGGGTTGAAAAAAGGTGGAGTTGTGGAATTCCCATGGCAAACAAATACTATCTAGGGTGTTGTCACCTGTAACTACTTACTATAAGTTCGAAGAAAAGATAAAGATTTTTAAGAACCGATCAGTGAAGGAAATACCTTGTAAATGTATTGCAGTGCCGCTGCTTATATAATGTTGTATCTATAGTGCATGTATACTGTGGACTAATGATTAACTCTCATTAACTTTCAGGTATAGTACAGCAGATGACTGGTCTAATATGTGTTCTAACTTGCCATGTAAAGCCTGAATAGGCACACAGCTACAATGCACACAAACCCATGTGAACTCTACAAAACATATCATACAGTTGTTCTCATGAGAAATACCATAACTGTCTGATAGGTACGGGTCCCACCTCTAGAACCATCACCTATCCTGGGTACAGGCCCTAAAAGTCTCAGAATGGAGATTAGGTTGTGCATATGCACTACTCTCCATTCTTTTTATGATAGTTTTGAGTACAGGTGAGTGTAGTGTTCGTCATTGTGGACTTGTCAGAAAAAGTTCTACTCAAAGGGCCTTGAAATTTAAGAAATTGTTTATTCTTGCAAGGAGAGAACTCACAACAACTTCTTTGATAAATGTGAGAGTTGTCTAACTAAAAGAACTGCATCAAATTAATATCTAGTATAACTAAAAGGAAACGCATCTCTATGCATTCCAGATGGCAGGTCCAAGTGGTTTTGCTAAGCTATACCATCATTAAAGGGGTGCTTTGGGACTATCTTTTTTTTTGTTATAGGGCTCACAATTATTAGTATATATTATATATATTATTTAAGATATGTATCATGTTAAACTTTGTAATCCATACTGATTAAATCTTATTTACCAGTCCTGCTATGAAAGAGCCCTGTTTTCCCCTCCCCCTATTTCCTGAAAACCACCTTACATTGATCACATGGCTTCACTGAATGTTATATCTGTCACGGACGCCCCTGCGACCACTGTTCCGGGTCGCAGGCGCGCCCGTGCTCCTGCTTCCAGCGGAGCCCCGTCCCGCATGTCGGGGTCCGCTCGTGTCACTTACCCGGCAGCGGTCACTTACCCGGCCGCGCTCCTGCTCTTTCTGGCTCCGTCTCCCGGTGCGTGGCTCCGCCCCTAGGCGCGCGCGTGCGTCGGCAGTTTGAATTTAAAGGGGCAGTGCGCCGGTAATTGGTCATTGCCGGGCACTGCTCCTATTTAAGTCCGGCCTCGTCCTGGCGGCCCTCGCCGGATCCTTAGTGTGTATCCCTCGGGAGAAAGCGTTCCTACAGCCTAGTCTGGTCTACCCGTGTACCGTACCCGTTGCTTACGTTTACCGACCACGAATCGTGCCGCCTGCCCTGACCTTCTTCCCGTCCACGTCTACGAACCAGAGCCGTCTGTCCTGACCTCCTGCCTGTCCCCGACTACGAGCCTGCCTGACGAATCTGTACCTCGCCTACCCTTGGCCGCCAGCGCAGGCAAGCCCTGCCAGTGGAAACGACCTAGTAGACTCCCGCCGCAGCAAGTCCATCCCGCTTTGCGGCAGGCTCTGGTGAATACCGGGACCTACTTAGATTCCGTTCCCTGGCGTGGGCTTCCACCATTCGCCTGCGGTTTGGGCCAGCGGATCCACTACCCGTCCGTTACAGTAGGATCCGGCCATGGATCCCGCCGAGGTGTCTCTGCCAAGTGTCGCCAGTATCACCACCGTTGTGGTCAAGCAGTCCAAACAGATCGCGCAACAGCTCGAGCAGCTCTCCTCTCTGATGTAGCAGTTCATCGCCACTCAGCAGCAGCAGTCGGCTGCGGTGGTTCCTCCCATGGCAGTCGCTCCAGTCGGTCCCAAGCTCCGGTTATCCATGCCGACTAAATTCGATGGGGACTCCAAGGCCTGCAGGGGCTTCACCACCCAGTGCTCTCTGCATGTGGAACTCATGGCAGGTTAGTTTCCGTCGGAAAGATCCAAGGTGGCCTTCGTGGTCACCTCCTCTCCGGTAAAGCCCTGGCCTGGGCAACTCCTCTTTGGGACCGAGGTGACCCGGTCATGGCCGATCTGGTGACATTTTTACAAGAGTTCCGGAGTGTCTTTGAAGAACCTGCTCGTGCTTCATCTGCCGAGACCTCCCTGTTGAACCTGCAGCAAGGGAACTCCTCCGTGGGGGACTACGCCGTGCAAGTCCGCACACTAGCATTGGAGTTAGCTTGGAACGATGCAGCATTATGCGCCACATTCAAGAAAGGCCTCGCCAGCCAGATTAAGGATGCTCTCGCCGCCCGGGACCTTCCGTCTTCTTTAAGCGAGCTAATCCACCTGGCAAACCGGATTGACATCCGGTCGCAGAGAACGCGGGGGCCCCGCAAAGGCAAAAACCAGTCCGTACAGCCGTTACCTCTTTGCACCGCGCTTATTGGCCTCCACTCCCTCCTTCCCAGCCACCCCGGGAAAGGCCATGCAAGGGGATAGGCCCACCTCTCCACAAGAATTAAAATCGACGGCGTAAGGAAAACCTTTGTCTCTACTGCGGCAGCACTGATCATCTCCTCAGGGGTTGTCTCTCCCCCATGGCCCGGGAGAACGACGCTCCAGGTACGGGGAGAAGCACCCCTAAGGTGTGCGTCTCTCTCCTCGCTTAAAACATATCGGTCCTGGTCAGCACCGGGGCCGGGGACCCACTTTCAAGTTTCGCATTCTTGGATCCGGTTCGGCTGGAAAATTTTCTTGGACGTGCCCGGGTTGGGTCTCAACTTCCCTTCCCCGTGGTTCCACTGGAGAAACCCTGTCCTTTCCCGTCGTGGAGGGGATCCCCCGTGTCCAGTCTTTCCCTACTGACCATTGTCCATTCAAGTAGGGCACTTCAAAAGAAGACTGTCTTCTAGGGTTTTTCCCCCGGTTTTCCCTCGCCACCCTTTTGGGTCTTCGTGGCTCGGCGCCAAACCCCCGGTGCTTGACTGGCGAAGGGCGAAGCTTGCGATGGGGCCCAGATTTCGGTCTCGCTGTTTGGTGGACCTGCCGGTGCTGCGCTTCTCCGGGGTCCCAGCTAAGCCTCTAGGGGCCTTCCCGCCTTATCAGGATATGCTATTTTCTTCTCCGAGAAGCAGGGGGGAGACCCTGCCCCACATCACCCTTTGTTTTTCCCGATTGCTGCTCCCGGTACCAGCCCTCCCGGGCAGAGTCTCCCCCTTACCTTTCCTGGACCAACCCATGTCGGAGTACATTCGTGGAATCCCCAGAAGGGGTTTTTGGAAGCCCCTTTCTCCCGCGGGGGGCGGGATTCATCTTGTAAAAAAGAAGGAGGGTACCTTTTGGACCCTCATCGTTCCCGGGCCTTTAACAAGTCACGGTAGAAATGGGTCCCCCCCTGCCGTTGATACGAGCTATTTGATGGGTGCGGGGGGTTGCGTTTTTTCCAAGCTGGATCTAAGAGGGGCCTACAATTTGGTCCGAACCCGCAAGGGCGATGAAGGGAAAGAGGGCCCCAAAACACCGGGGGGCCAAATTTGAGTACCTGGTGAGCTTTTTCGGACTGTGTAATGCGTGCCGTTTCCAGGAGCTCGGAATGACATCTTCAGGATCTCCTTACACCTGCTAGGGTCTACCTGGACGATATATTGTGTACTCCTGACTTGGGACCCACCATACCAGCCGTAGGTCTTGAACGGCTCGGGAATCCCATAGCCAGTGGAAAAGTGCCTCTTCCACCAAACCAGCCTTTTTCCGTTTTTGGGGTACATCATTTCTATCAAGGCTCAGTTTGTCCAGAAAACTGTCGTGTGTTGCAGTGGCCCGCCCCGTCAGGTTGGGGGCCCATACAGCGTTTCCCTGGGATTCGTACTATTTCGCCAATTTATTCCCCACTTTTACCTTGGGTCGATGTGGCTCTCACTAAAAAACACGCTAACCCGCAGCGGCCCTCCAAAGTGGGAGGCATTGAAAGTTCAAGTCTCCCTTTCCCACAGATCTGTCCTCGCGGCCGGACTCCCGAAGCCCTTCTTGGGGTGGATGCCTCATGGGGTGGGGCGGAGCGTTCTCAACAAAAAGGGCCCACGGGAAAGACAGTAACGTGTGGTTTTCTTTTCCAAGATTTCTCCTCCCCGGAGGGAAAAATACACGTTTGGCGCCCGGAGTTTTGGGCCCATAAAAGTGGTTTTGAAGGGGGGCGTTATCTACTGAGGGGGGCTCGCCACCCCATCTGCATCTATTCGGCCCAAAAAAACCCTCCAATCCTCCAGAGGTAACGATTTTTAACCAGCCAGTAGGTGGTCGCCTTCTTCCCCCGGTTCGATTTCCCAATCCACTTCCCCGGCCCCGCAGGAAAAATTAAAAAAGTGACCCCCTTTCCCAGGCTCCGAGTGGTGGGGGGGAGCTACTCCAGGGCATATAATTCCCCCCATTTATCTCGGCTGTCCAGTTGACCTTGGGGAATTTCCCTCCAGGGGGGACCTCGTCCCCTCTCTCCGCAGAGCATTTGAAAGGGGGCTTTGTCCTTGGTGGCCGGTCATCCGCCCCGAAAAAAGTTCCTTTTGATACCCCCCGGTTTTTGGGTGGCCGGGCCCCGTCAAGGTTTGTCAAAGGGTTTCGTTCACCCGTAACCCCTTCCCCGGAAAAAAGACGCCCGCCACAAGCCGGGAGGCCTACAACCCACACCCATCCCAACGCAACAATTTTACCCAAAATTGCCTGGATTTATAACGATCTCCCCCCCTTTGGCTGGCAAAACCCTCATTTGGGGGTCACAGATCGGTTCTCCCAAAAAGGCGATTTTGTCCCCTGCCGGGGCCGCCTCTGCCACCCCCCTGGGGGTATTTCCATCAGTGTTCCGTCTCCCTTTCCCACAAAAATCGTCTCGGATCGGGGGTCCAGTTTGTTTCCAGGTTTTTGGGGTGCCTGTGTTCCCAATCCCGGTGAAGCTCACTTTTTGTTGCTTACCCCCTCAGACAAAAAGGCAGGTGGAGAGGGTGAACCAGGTTCTGGATGTTATCTCGCCCTTCGTCTTGCACGCCCAAGACGATTGGTCCAATTTTTGCATGGGGGGAGTTTCGTATAACCCTAGACTGGGGTCCGCGGGGGTCTCCCCCCCTTTTACTTGTATACGGGCTGATCCCCCCCACCTCTCCTTGGCTCTCCATCCGGGTTCCCGGGCGGACGCACGGGTTCAGGGCAGAAAACCATCTGGTCCCAGACCCCAGTCTCTTTTTGCTTCCCAGGCACGAAGACCCCAAACGACAAAGGGGAAAAAGTCTCCTCCTTTTCCCCGGTGACAGGTTGTGGCTGTCGGCCCCTTTTGTCCATTTAAAAATGCCCTCCCACAAATTGGGGGGCCCCCGTTCCTGGGGCCCTTCGGGTTATCACCGCTTAAACCGGTTTTTACAAACTCCGGTCCCTCCTACCATGAGAAACCCTAACTCTTTACGTCGATTCTAAAACCCCTGGTCCTTAACCCCTTTCTCGCAGAAGTTGTCCCTCCCCCATCTATACTGATGCTCCCAAAGCTTTGGGTCAGGAGATTTGGCATGAGGAGAACTAGGGAAAGGATCTCCCCCGGGGGACTGGAAGGGTTGGTCCCCAAGAGAGGTCTCGGGGGCCGGGGGAGAATATCCTAAAACCCCGGGGGGGTATCGGAAAAATTTTTTCTCCTTTAAAAAAGGGGGGCCCAAGGGGGGGGGGGTAATTTTCCGGAGGGCCCCCCTGCGACCACGTCCGGGGCGCAGGGGCCTGGGGTCCTGCTTCCAGCGGAGCCCCCGCCCGCACGTCGGGGTCCGGGGCGTGTCCCGGCCCCCGCACGGGGCACTTACCCCCCGGCCCCGCTCCTGCTCGTCTGGCTCCGTCTCGGGGCCCTGGCTCCGCCCTAGGGGCCGGGGCGGCCGGCAGTTTTTAATTTAAAGGGGGAGTGCGGTAAATTTTTTTATTGCCGGGGACTGCCCCATTAAGGGCCCTTTAAAGGCGGCCCTCGCCGGATCCTTGTGTGTATTTCCCTCGGAGAAAGCGTTCCTAAAGCCTAGTTTGTCTACCCGTGTAGTACCCCTTTCTTACGTTTACCCACCCCGAACTTGCCGCCGCCCCGACCTTCTGCCCGTCCACTTTCAGAACCAGAGCCCCCGTCCCGACCTCCTGCCTTCCCCCGCCCAGAGCCTGCCCTGACAACCCCCCTACCCCCTTTGGGCCCCACGCAGGGGAGCCCGCCCGTGGAAAAAATGGAGCCCCCCCGCAGAAGTCCCCTCCCGCTTTGGGCGGGCTCTGGTGAATACGGGACCTACTTAGATTCCCTTCCCTGGGTGGGCTTCCACCATCGCCCCCGGTGGGGCCCGGGATCCACTCCCGCCTTACAATATACACTTTGGGGTGTCTTTTGAACCCAAAACAGTCAGGAAAACACTCCCATGCATAAAATTTGACTGAGAGGAACAGTCGGTAATTTATTTTCTAGCTTATAGTTTGCAAGTGAATAGAAATAATTACATTAGAGTTATTATCAGTGATGGGGAACTGCTTGTTCATCTTTAAGTCCAGCTGGCTAATGGGAGCAGAGGACAGCAGTTCAGTGCTGCGGGGTTGTGTACTGCTGTCCTGAAAATGAATACTGCAGCTCTGTACAGTTTACTCATGAGTCCTACCTATTATAATTATCATGACAGCAAGTACAGAGCTGGGGGGATTACACACCAATGTCAGCACAATGTCTAGCAGTGATAACTGTGGAGGGAAGTCCTAGATTGCAGTGCAGTCTGGGATTTGTAGGAAAGAGATGCTGGAAAACTACTGACACTCCAGCAAGCAGGAAGTTTCACTGCAAAAAGTAGATCTTAAGATATATGAATAAGGAGACAAAAGGGAAGAAAAGAAACATGAAGGTAGTGGAATATCTTTACTTTTCAATATAAATGCTGTTTATAGTGTTCTATGAAATCTTTAAACTCCCAGATCACCCCTTTAACATATAGTTCCCAAGGTACTCTGTCTTTTACTCGGTCTCACCCTTGAATATTATTTTGGCCTACCAGCTTCCCAGAATGTTTTGGTACATATCAGCACATTTCCCTGGACAAGGAAATTTTTTGCGACTGACATTGTTCTCTTCAACTTCCATTATTCTAAAATATATTTCAAGTGATATAAATTTTATTTCAGTGTAATCCATCATTCCCTAACAGTACTCTCCAAGGAACTGAATGGAGAGTTGTGTGCAAGTGTATTGCCCTTTTTGCAGTAATGTGCCGCTGGCGGCGGTCTGTGTTTGTACATGTATAATTACATGTGTGCCGCAGCCTGCCAGTGGCCCCCAGATTTGCATACGCTTTTTCAGAAATGTTTTTGTGTGAGAAACATAAAGTTTACTTGGTGTACATTGATTTTAACCTTTTATGGGGAAAGGAAGGGATGCTTCCATTTTGGGTTTCTGTCCCGCCCCCTCTCACAGGCTGTCATAAGAAGGGCAGCTTGCAGGTTGGGTGTTTTTTATTTTTTCTCTCTGAAAAGGGGTCTTTGACCCAGTGAGGGGCCAGATTGGCTCGATTGAGAGGTAAAGATAGCTTGGCTGCCGTTTTTAGAACGTTGAAAGTGTGGGAGCTTAAACTTTTTTGATCAAAATATTGAACCGGAGTCCCAAATTTTTTCAGATGAAATGCATAAATGCTTCTTTAGGGTTTCCAGTGTGTATTGCCCTTTTTGCGGGAGTGTGCCATGGCGGCGGTCTGTGTGTGAAAATGATTTTTCATGTTGCGCAAAATGCCAGTGGCCCCCAGGTTTTGCATAAGTTTTTTCAGAAATGTTTTTGTGGCAGAAACATTTTTTTATATTGGTGTACATTGTTTAAAAACCCTTATGGGAAGGAAGGGGTGTTTCCTTTTTGGGTTTTGCCCCCCGCCCACTCTCACGGCTTCATAAAAGGGCAGCTTGAGGTTGGGTGTTTTTTATTTTTTTCTCTAAAATGGAGGTCGTTGCCCCGGTAAAGGGGGCCAGATTGGCTCATTGAGAGGTAAAATAGCAAGGATGCCCGTTTTGAGATCATGTTGAATCGGGGCGTTTAAACTCTTTTGTCAAAATATTAAAACCGAGAGTTCAAAGTTTTTTATGTATATGTAGAAAAAAGCTTTTTTTGGGATTTCCACGTAGGTTTTTTCCCTTTTTGCAGGGGGGAGTTTGTGCCGTGACGTGGTGTGCGTGTGTACTTTAATTACATGTGTGCCGCACCCCGGCCATGGCACCAGGTTTGCATGTTTTTCAGAAATGTTTTTGTGTGGGGGAAAAATCTTATACTTGGTGTACATTTTTTTTAAACCTATAGGGGAAGGGGAAGGGGTGCTTCCATTTGGGGGTTTCTGTCCCGCCCTCTAAAGGTGTCAAAAGGGGAGTTTGGGGTTTGGGTGTTTTTTATTTTTTCTTCTGAATAATGGGGTGGGTTGCCCCCAGTGAGGGCCAGTTTGGGCCCGATTGGAGGAAAAAGATGCATGGACTGCCCGTTTTTTGAGATCACGTTGAAAGTCGGGGGCAGCTAAACATTTTTGATAAAAATTGTGACCGAGATCTAAAAGTTTTTCATGTACAAAGGGGCCAGTCCCCTTTCAAAACTGGGGACTTTGGGGGTGGGTTCCAGAAAGGGGTGTGGTCGGAAGGTGGGACCAGCCCTATCGACATTTATAGCATTCCTATCAATAGCCTCAATGTGTGAGATGGAACCCCCTTTTTAAAAAACTGTTTTAAAGGGGAACCGTCCATAGATTATCCCCCCCTTGAGGGGGCCCCAAAGTAGTGACAGACCTGGTTTTCCAGTGCGTGCCCCCTTATTCTGTAATGCTGTAGTTTTAGAGCATTTCCCCCCAAAAATTTTATTCCATGGCAGGGGGTTAGCCTCCCCCAAAGGTTTCCCTTGCCCCTAAAAGTTATTCACATGTTTTTCCCTATTCAAATACGGGGGTTTAGCAGTTGAGGTGGGGGGGTTTAAAAAAAAACGCTCTTTATAACTTTTTTTCTGGCTGAAAATGAGTTTTGAGCACTAAATACTCGAAAACTATAGCATTTACAGAATAAGGGACACGTGCTTAAACAGAAGGTCTAAAAACAGCTTGTCTGCCCTAGAAAAGGGGGGGATAAACCTATGTAAAAGGGTTCTCTTTAACATCTAATTCTGAAGGTTGTAGCACAGTGGAGCATAGACTCCCCGTGCATTAAACCTCATTATACAGCACTAACATGGTTTCTAAAAGTAAAAGTAACACAGATTTTACTCACCTTGTTGTGATGCATGTTTTTCTATTTACTTTATAATCAATCAATGCAGCTAAAAAAATTCGAGGCCCATTTAACAACCCCACTATGTGAGCACTCTATACTATACTACTATGGCGCCCCTTTGTTAAAAAAATAGAAAGGTATTAATGGATATCTTGTCTGCATATGTATGCATGCAAATGATAATATGTGACCATGTTTTATTATAGATAATAACTAACTTTCCCAAAAATTGCCATTACTGCACATTATGTTATTTGGTTAATATTGAAGCCGATTAACTGAAAACTGATCACAGTTCAGAACAAAAGTGGAAAGTGGAAATTGAGTGGAAATCGAGCAGTACCTGTCACTCAAAATAAAATTTTTATCATTTTGTTTTCATTAAAAATTACATTTTGCATGAGGATTGAAGAAACATTTCAGACCAAACTAATCCAATGTCTTATGCTCGGCGCGAGCAAGGGGGATATTGTCAGGGACAAAAGGGAAACCCCCCAAAGAGCAATATTTTCACTACCTTTTTTAAAGGGGTTTCCGGGATTTACAAAAATCTTTGGGTTCGCGGGGGCATGAAAAGAAATAGGAAAAAGAAGTATATACCTTTTTTCCTCCCGTTCGCCCCTGGTCCTGCCGTGCGTCCATTCTCACATGCATGGGGCCCCAATTTAAAGGGCCCACAAATCCATTATGTGACCACTTTCCCTTATTGGCTCACATGGGAAAGGAATTTACTTCACCGGAAATGGGCCCGGGGAGGGGTGAAGCGGGGGGGGGGTGTATAGGTGGATACTCCTTTTTTTTATTTCTAATCAACCCCCCAAAGGACCAAAAAAAGATTTTTTTAAGTCCCCAGAAACCCCTTTAATTCATGCGATTGGATAACCACAATTGGGGCCCTTAATTAAAAACGTCTATTTTTAAGACGTGTAAATTAGATGAAAATCTAAAAAAACACAAAATTATTGAGAGGGTTGTGTATAAATTGGGCTTGTTTGAGCTTGATTTTAACAGGAATTTTTAGTGCGGACTCCACATTGATTTCTTTATCAAAATCCTTCTGTAAAACGATGGTCATTCATTTCAATGGTCAGTCTGCATTGCAAGGTGAACACATTGAACTACAGCACAGATTTTTCACACTACAGATTTCAAGTCCATGGTGTGGAAAAAAAGAAATAACATGTTTATTTTAAGCGGATTCTCGTCGGATCCCGTTCAGTTAAGGGTAGGATGCAGGATAACACTATTTCAATGGAGATAACCCACATCAGAATAAAAGGCGAAAAGTGCCTCAGTTAAGTAGAATCCTAGGCAGAAATTTAAGGTGTTGCCTCGGCTTTTTGCTGAGGAAACCATGTCGGAATTTTCCATCTGACTTGTGAACCATAGACTGTCCACTATATACTGTATTTGCACTATATATTAGTTGGCTTTATTTGCACCAATACTTGCACAAAAGTTTTGGCACATGGGATAGTATGCTAAGCCACGCTGATCCTCCATTAAAGGGGTTGTCTCACTACATTGATTCATCCCCTCATTTGTTTTTTGATTTCACTTTTAAATTTAGGGGGTGTTTTTGGCTTAAATAGGCAGAGTAGAAGCCAGGGTTGGAGCTTTTTGCAACCAGGTGGCACTATCAGGAGAGATCAAACGGTTTTAGCTATATAAACCCGAGGACGATGCGCCCATACAAAGGGAATATCAGGAATAGATAGGCACAGTTAAGGACATTATTTCAAAGTGAATTTTTTTTGCAAAAACTTTAAAAAAATAAAAAGCAAGCCTTTTTAGCGAGACAACCCCCTTTTTGTCAAACCCTTTAAAACCCCGCCCTTTTGTTCGGCACGGTACAGAATTCGGGCACAATTTTGATGGTAAAATTTTCTCAATGCTCAGTTTTTTTTAAAAAATTCCTATTACTCAGTACAAATTTCACGGGAACATTTTAAAATGCCCGTCTGTAATGGGTCAGAATTTTATGAAGCGAAAAACTCTGCAAAAACCCATTTTTAATGTCATGTTTGTTTTTTCTCTCACCTTCCAAGAGCCATAACTTGTTTTATTTTCCCATCTACATACTCGTATGAGGCTTTTTTTTTTACGGGACAAGATGTTATTTTTAATGGAATTATTCACTGTACCATATAATGTACTGAGAAACACAAAAATGTGTGGTGGAATGTGAAGTTTTGCATGGGTTTAGATTTTTTGGAGTTCACTGTTCGGTATAAATGACGTTATCAGTATTCTGCATGTCAGTATAATTCTGGTGATACCAAATGTGTATAATTTTTGTTATGTTTTAGTCCATATTTCTTAAATTTGAGCTGCAGCTCAATTTTCTGCAACCTAGTTCTACCTGTGAACTGTTTATTGCAGGCTGAAGTGTAGGTAGTTTTTATTGGTACCATTGTGAGATGTAGGCGACTTTTTGATCACTTTTTATTCCAATTTTTTGGGGGCGTGAAATGAGAAATAAAAATCTATAATTTTGGTGTTGCAATATTGTTCTGCATGATATCTACAGTGCAGAAAAGTGAATAAAAAATGCAGTACCTATTACTTTCTGCCTATGGGGAGGGTGTACAGGGCATGGAGTTTTTTTAAAACTTCTGGCTTCCATGGGAACCAATTGCACCCGGGAAACTCTTCATTTAGACCCTATGCTTGATACAGCAGCCCAAATGCTAAACAAAAGGTTTTGAGCTGTTTTTTAATCCCCCGGGTGACGAGTCTGCAGCGAGGAGCCCAATCCCCCAAACTTTACCAACATTATGACATAGGTTTACATCAAATATCAGTAAGGGAAAGTATTATTCGATACTTTTAGAGCAGTGATTACAATGTAGTTTCTTTATCTCACATACGCACACACTCGATGCCCACACAAATTAAAGGAATGTTGGCTGAACCTGCTAATGTCGTTGAGATTGGTGGGTATGGGTGTGTGCTAGATGTTTGCGGGAAGAAGGTTGGGGCATGTTGGATTTTGATGCCCAGTCCCGTTTCCACAGGAGATAGGCTTCTGTAACCCCTAAAGCAAAAACAATGATTTTCAGTCCCAAATTTTAAGCGGAATTTGGGATTTTTAAATCCACAAAATCGACCCTAAATTTCCCCCTAGACCCCAAAAGAAAATAGCTGTAGCTAACAGGTGGATTTTCGAAGTCAATTTAAAATATGAGAAAAGGGGAAAAAAAAACTTTGGTTTCATAAACTGCCAATTTCACTTGAAAACGCAAAATTTTAGTACGTTCAAATTTAATGGAAAGCTTTAAAACCCAGCAAAAATGGGACAAAAAACCCATACTAAAAGCAAAAAACGGTGTAAAATACTGGGGGGATTTGTTTAGAAACGACAATTTTTTTGTCCCCCTTTCCCCTTGGACGTAGCCTGAGAATGGTTTTGCGTGGCTTAAACCTTTGTCCCTTTTGTAGACATGTGAACTCTCAGCTGAGACGGGAGTCAGAGAAAATCTGTTGAACAAATGAGTTTTTGGCTGATGGCTCTTGAAGGTGGATGGGCACCTCACAGCGAACTTCAGAGGAAGCGAACTATCAAGTTTGTTTCTGGACAGTGGTAGGGTAATCAGTAAGGATAGGGACAATACCATCTCCAAAGAAGCGCCCTTGGCAATTTGATACTGATCCCCCAATAATACCCTTTAAGAAGGTTTTGTCCTCTCCAATTAAAATTTACCTCACAGAGGTTTGTATTTTCTTTAATGACTATATACCTGTACGACTATCATCGTGTGGCGTTCTCCTATCTTGGTAATATTATTTTCTACCAATTAAATAAACCATCTGATAATTATTAAATACTTGAACATAAACCAGGTAACAGTTACTGTGCACAGAAATGTACACATGTTTTAGGCAGTCATTAAGAAGTGTTTCGTTCAGGTTACTGAAATATTAACCCTTTGGCACTGCAGCTATTTTTTTTGTTAGATTAGTTTTAGAGTCATGACTTTTTATTTTTTCCATTTTCTTTAAAAAATGGGGGTTGTCCTTTGCGGAAAAAGAATTTCTTTTTTAAAAGGGCCCCTTTTTCATTTCCAACCTTTTTGTACTGGTAAAATCCCCAAAAATTTCTGTGGGGGGGGAAAAAAGACAAAAAAATTTCAAAATTTCGCAAATTTTTTTCAGGGTTTTTGTTTTTGTAGAGTTTAGTAGAAATGACATGTTATCAAAAACTTTCGAATTTTTGGAGGGTACTAAAAATTTGTAGACTTTTTGTCACGTTTTAGTATTTTTAAAAAATAAAAACATTTTCTTTTTTAAAATTTGCACTGCAGTGCAAATTTTTTTTTGACCCAAAAACTTTTTTGTCATTTAAAACACTTTGGGCCCCACTGTGCCTTCCCATTCTAAAGGTTTAAATAGCCAGGATCTAACTCTGATCCCAGCTATTGGCCCCCGCATAGGGTCGGGGTCAACGAGGGGGCCCCCCTCCCAAAACCCATTACCGATCTTTTTACCCGTACGTCAGATGTCGGTAAAGGTTTTTTGAAAACCCTAAACAAACAAAAAAAATCAAAATTTTTAAACATTTCTTTATTTTTAAAATTTAGTTTTTTTCCCTTTTTTTAAAATGGGGGCACCCTTTTTTAAAGAAATTTTTTGCCAAATTCGGCATTAAATTTTCAGCCCCAAAAAAAATGTTTTAAAAACATGTTTTACACCAAAAAAAAATTAAGTGTTTTTTTTCATTTCTTTTTGACCTTGTCCATCAAAATGAGTTTTCGGGGCCTTTTATAAAAAAGGCAAAAGGCATAACTTTTTTGGCCAAAAAGGCCCCCAAAAAAACCCCAAAAAAAAGGGCGTTAGTGGCATAAAAAAGGGGTAAAATTAAACTAAATGGTTTTTTAAACCTGCATCAGTTTTTGAAAACTAAAGATTTTTTGTTGGGAAAATTTAAGACTGCCCCAGTCCAAAAATTTTATATCAAGCCAAATGGGGCTCCTAACAGTTCTTATTAAATCAAAAAAACCACAAAGGCATTTTAAAAAATCATCTTTTTCATGTATCAAATGCAGATCTTTTCCCATAGTGAATCGGAATAACAAGTCATTTTAAAGTAATTCAAATTTTCCCCAAACCTCTTACACCCTTTTTCACATATTTCCCCCTTTTTTGGGGCCTCCCCCCCAAAAATTTCCCCCCCCCAAAAACCTTTTGTTCAAACCGGCTGTGATGAAAAAAATTTTCCCGCTCTGCCCTTAATCTTTGGGCCCAGTGCACTCTGCAATATGAAGGAATGAGAAGTCAGTCTCCAGGAATCGATCTTAATCAACATTATAATAAACACTGAAAAAGTGTTCACCATTCGATAAGTAAAATATATGGGAAAAAATAAAGCCTTTTGGGTTTAAACTTCACACTTTTTAAACATTTTTTTTATTCTTTGATTTATAAATTAAGATTTTGACAAAAAAAATTTTAGGGACTGTCCCCAAAAAGGGACCCAAAAAACCCATAATGCATGGCTGGCAAAAAAATAAAAAGGGGGGACATGGCTGCATTGGGTTTTCCCCTTTAAACTTTTTAACCTTTCCAACCCAGCAGGGGTAAATTATAATTAAAGGCAGTAGATCCCCCATAAACAACATGTTCTCTTTTATAGTAAAAGTATCCACCTGTGACATAATAACTACCAGGACAGACTGTACAGGTCAGCAGTGATAATAGTGAGAACACTGGTATATGCACTAGCTGCCTAATCTTATATAAGGGGATCTACTAAGATCTTTTTTCCCTGAAATTTTTTAAAAATTTTATAACCCAAAAGTTTTTTTTACATTTTTTTTTGGTCTGGTTTTACATCTGCAAAAGAGCCTCTGGTGCAGATTCCGCAAAGAATGATGGACACTACGATTTAAAACCCCCAATGATCAAATCTGGTTGGGCTTTAAGGTAAAGGGTCAGGGGTTTAAAATTCCCTTTCTTTTTTTGGGGAACCCTCTAAAAAAAAGCAAATTTTTAGTTGAAAATATTTGTATAATTTGAACTATTAAATTGGGGGCAATTTAGTTTTTCTTCTTTGGGGGAGCCCGTCTTTATTTTTTCCTTTGGAAAAAAGGGAATTTTTTGGGGGGTAAAGGGGTTTTTTTTTTCCTTTTTTTTGAATTGGGGGGTTTTAATTTTTGTACCCGCATCCTGAAAAAAAGGTTCTTTTGATTTAAAAATTGGGGAAAATTTTTTTTTGGCCAATTTGGGGTTTCATTTTCAATTAATAAATTTCTTTTTTTTGGTGTCAAAATTTCCTTTTTTATTTTTTTTTAAAATTTTGGGTTTTTAAAGTTTTTTATTTGGGACTTTTTTTTTTTAACAAGGGGTTAAGGGGCGGGGGAAAGGTTTTTCGGAACCTGTCTCCTTTTGCCCGGTTTTTTTACCCCCCCGGTTTTTTTTAATTTTTGTTTTTCGGACATTTTTGTATGAAAAATTTCTTTCAAAACACATTAAAAATGTGTTTTTTCCCGTTTTAACACAAAAGTGTTAGCCAATTTTTAACACTTTTTTTTGATACTTATTTTTTTTTAGACCCCCGTTTTTTGGGGAAATTTAGGGAATTTTAAAAAAAAATTTTTGGGGTTTGCCCTTTTAAAATTTTTTTGTAAGGGGCCCCGATTCGGGAAGTTTTTTTTTGGGGGTTTTTTTTTTTTTTAAATTTTTTAAGAACAAAGGGGTTTTTTTAAAGCATAAAATAAATGGCGGCCCCAAAATTTTTTGCCCCAAATTCCCCAAAATTTAAAAGAACCCCCGGTCCCTTCCCCAGGGGAAATTTTAAATGGTTTTTCCCAAAGGTTTAATTTTTTAATTTTTAAATTAAAAAAAGGAACTTTTTGGTTTTGGGCAACGGTTTTTTTCAAAGGCCCTTTTGTTAGAAAAAGGCTTTAATTCTGGGGGGGGTTGACCTTTACTTTTGGGGGCCCATTTTGGGGGCTTCATTTCGTCCAACCTCCCCTAACTTTTCGGTTTTTTAAAAACCAAAAGGTTTTTTCCAAAGAGAAAATATTGGGTTTTTCCTTTGTTTTGTTTTCCCCCTTTGGGGAAAAACCGCCCGGGGAAAAAAGGGACCCCCCAAAATAATTCGGTAATAAATGGCCTTGTTATTTTAGGCCCGGGGGGCCCCCCCCCCCTGCCCTCAACCCCCTATCGGCCCCTTTTTTAAATGGGGGGGATTTTCCCTCCCGCAAAATTTTGGGGGGGGAAAAACCGGTCCAAATAAAATTGAAAAGACCCAAGGCAACACCCTTTTTATTTTTTTTTAAAATTTTAAAGTAAGGGACAATTTTGGTTTTTTGGGAAATTACGTTTGACCCCCCCGCCCACCCCAAAAGTTTATGGGGGTGAAAACCCCCATTTTTTTTATTCTTTTTTTCCCCTTTTTAGGTAAAGGGTCATTTTAACAAAACAAAAAACCAAAAAAAACAAGTGATAGTTTTTTTCCCTGGTTTTTTTAATTTTTTTTAAATTTAATTTCCAAAAAACGCCCCTTTTCCTTTCCTTTTTTATTTAAAGTTTTTAAAAAAGAACCAAAAAAAATGGCTTAAATTTTTTTTCTTAAAAACACAATGTTTTCAAAAATTGTAAAATAATTTAATTGGTTTTTGGGGCTTAATTTTATCCAAACCTTTTTTAATTTTAAAAAGGGTTTTAAACTAATTTCCCCAAGATTTTGTTTAATTACCAATTTTTTGTTCATTTAATTTTATAAAAGAGCCTTTTTTTTAAAAAAAATGGATTTTAGAAATATTTTAAATTCCTTTAAAGTTGGGGGAAAAAATGAAGGGGTAAAAGAATTTGGAAAAAAATTTTGCCAAAGGGTGGGACGAAGGGTTTAACAAAAATAGAAACCACCCCTTTGGGTGCCCCCCTTCATTCCCCGGCAAAAAAGGGGGCAAAAAAAAGGTTTTGGAAAATGTTGGGGTGGTTTTGGGGGTTTGGGGGGCCCTTTTTCCAATTTGGGGGGTACCTTTTTTTATGGCCCGTATTTTCCCCCCCGGGGGAAACCCGAAAACCTTTCCCATTCCCCGGGAAAAAGGAAAAATCTTTCTTTCCAAGGCCCCGAATGGTATTTTGGGGTTTTTGGGCATTTCTAAACCCGAAATTCCCAAAAAAGGGGTAAATAAATTTTAAGATAGGGAGAAAGTAAATGAAAGTAAAATTACCCTTTTCCATTATCTCTCCTGTTTCCCAAATTGTCCACCATATCCATACGATGCTTTGGGACCTTGCTGAAATTTTTTTCTTCTTTTAATTGCTCCCTGCCTTTAGAAAACAATTTTTCTTTATTTTCCCTTTTTTCCTTTTTGTAAAACAAGAATTAAAAAATAAAAAATACCAAATACATTTGAAAAAAAAGTTTATGATTTTTTGCTTGTATTGCTGAGCCATTAAAAAAAAAAACTGTTTGAGTAACAAACAAAATTAATTTGGGAAAAATTTTGCGCAGGGTTTAGTTTTTTAAAGAAAAGGTATAGACCCGATATAAATTTTTAGATTTTTTTAAAGGGTTTAAAAGGAAGACCTACGAAATTTGACTTGTTGTTTTTGTAAATACTTCGTTCCCGTAAAATAAAAAAATCTGAAGCATCTTCCCCCTTTTAACTCTATTGTTGGGGCTGTTTCCCCGTAAATCCTAAAGAAAATAATAATTAAACGTGGGTAAAAACCACACGGGGTTTTTTAAATAGCCCAAAAAGGGGCCCCTAACTTTCGCGCCCCCTGTTTTCGGCTGTTTTTTTTAGAACAAAGCACTGGCCATTCTTTTTACTTCTAAACCACTGAGTGCCGACCCCCATTCACTTTTGTATTCCCTGGCATGTAAGCATCGGGGAAAAAATGGGCATACAAATGCTTTCCCCATACAAAAGGACAGCTTCAGGGGTTTAAAGGGGGAAAGGAGGCCCTGATACAGTGAAAGTTATCACGACCCCCCTGACTTTGGATCTTTCCCCCGGCCAAAAAACCCAGGGATGCAGGGAGCAGCCTATGGTGGGGGGGGGGGGGGGGGGGGGGGTGTGTGTTGTGGGTCTTAACTCCTGGGCTAGCCCGCTTTACCAGGGGAAGGGGGGGTTTGGGGGGAAGGGGGAAGGGGGGAAGTATTTTTTTATTATCTTTTGAATCAGTTGGGGGCCTATATACCTACTTATATACAGGAGAAGTATACCTACCTATCTACAAGGGGCTGTATATATTTCTACCTAGAGGGGCCATATATACCTACCTCCAGGGGACCTATATACCTATCTACAAGGGCTGTATACCTACGTATCTACTTACAGGGGACTGTATACTTACCTACATGGGGCATATTTACCTACCTATTTACAGGGGGCTGTATACCTACCTACAGGGGGAATATATATCTACCTGTCTACAGGGGGCATATATACCTACCAATCTACATACAGGAGGACATAAACCTACCTTTCTTCCTACAAGGAGCATATTTACCTAGTTACCTACCTACAGGGGCTCTTATACCTACTTACTGAAGGTCTATATACCTACCTAAAGGGGAGCCTCTATACCTACATAGTAAATTGGGGGGCAATATTACTACCTACCTACTTAATGTTGGGCCGCTATACCTACCGACAGTGGGCGTATATACCTACCTAATTAATATTGGATCAATATTACTACCTAACTACTTAATGGGGGGTCTATATATCTACCTACCTTCTGGAAGGCCTGTATACCTTCCTACGTCATGGGAGGCCTATATACCCACCTGCCTACTTAATGGGGGACCTATATACCTACCTGCCTAATTGGGGTATATCTACATAAAAGGGCCTTCATCTACCTGCCTACCTATTTTGGAGGTGTGCCTACCTAATGTATGGGGATACAAAACAAGACTAGAGATGGGTGCACAAACGGGAGCCCCATAGCCATCTTTGGATACTATTACTGTTGAAGGCACAATGGGATACTATTGGTTGGGAGTTTGTATAGAGTTTGGAATTGGTAGGGAAGTGCTGGAAAAGTGAGAAGTCTAAGATGTTTGTGTGGTAAATTCTGCAGGAAAACCGTTATGGTGAACTGGACTGGATGGAGAAGGCAAGGGAAAGAGGATGACTCATCAGAGAAGATGTCTCCTGTGAGTCCCTGGATGTCAGGGATTATTTTGCTTCTGTGTTGGATCAGTGCTGTATTCACTGTCATGTGATGGTGACCTGAGCTGGTGCCTGATCATTCTGTGTTCTCTATATGGTGGTATTGTAGGTTATATCGGCGCTTGTATAGTGGCAGGGAGCACTTCTCCCTGATTATGAATGCACACCTGTCCCTGAACCTCTGATTAGGGGGTTTTACTTTTACTTTCTTGCTTGTGTTTATAGTGTTGTTTTAAGTGATGATTATGTTTTATGAGAATAAGGAAAGGTCTGTTAAAAGAGGTGTCGTGTGAAAAGTGGGGGTGTGGTCTGTAAAATGGGTCGGCAAACATAGTAACAGCCCTGAGCGTGAAAAATTCTAGCTACACCAATGGTTGCATCCCTTCACACACTGACTCTGTCGGCACTGATTGGGCAATGTCACATTGTGCAGGGACACACCCTAACTAGTAACACCCATTTGACAGATTGGTAATAAATATCTAGGAAGAATAACAGTGGAACACCACAACACAGAATTGTAAGAGAAGATGTTCCAGAATTGTTATTTCTCAGGGAACAGGATTTGTTAATACAGACAGGTCAGTAGATGTCATAGGTCCTTTTTAAAGATTTATTCCATGAAATGTGTTCTACATCACCACATTTAATAACACCTTCAGCCCATAATGAAACCGTGACTGTGTTGTTGAATCCTGGTGTGCACTGTGTGTAGTCATGGTTGCTTGTAATCTCAGTTGTTTGATCCTGATTTCTCCTGACTTCAGTTTTTAGGGTAGCATTGCATGGCAACAGAGGAGCCAAGAGTCAGGTTCCTACTAATTTAATATTGATGGCCTAATTTAGTATTAGACGTATAGGCATGTTGTATTGTATTGTGTGTATACAATTATTAACTACACCAGTCTATTAATAGAAGGACGTATGTAATGAAGAAGCCATTCAGAATCAGCCAATAAAGAAAACTTTTTTCAGGTACACAGATGTATATCTAAAATTACTTTTTCCATTTGAGATATGCATACCAATTAAGTTCCTGTTATGAAAGGATGTAATGACTCACTCTATGTGCTTTGGACGGCCAGATCCTTGTATGGTTTTTGCTCCCCACCGCTGCTCTTCTTCTGTTATATCATTCTGAGAAGAAAATATTTTAGAGTGGTCAAATAGGTGTACCAGCTTCTACACAGATATGAAGGTTTGCAGAAATCAACCTCAGATTTATAGGTAACATACATTTCCTTCCATATAACTAACTGAACTGACAATAGCTAACAAGAATACATATAATTTTACGATATGAATCTAAAATCCATTCTACGATGATAGGTAAGGCTCTGTCCATACAACGAGTATTTCAAGTCAAAATTCACGCAGATTCCGATTTGAAATCCTTGTCTAAAACCCAAAGTAAATCATCCCCATTGACCTCAATAAAGAATGTGTTGTAGCTCACGCAGCGCGTATTTTGTCAATCGGTTTTTAATAGTAGAAAAAACTTAGACCAAGTTCATTCTTCTGTCGTATTCCACGTGAAAAATGTAATATTGAGGTCAATGGGGATGGCTACAGACCTTGTGTAAAACATGTCAAAAAACAGTTGTAAGTCATTCTGGACGCGCATTTACATAGGAAGACCAGTTCCGATGAATGAGATACGTATGAAAAAAAGCTTTATTCCAAAAAGTAAAAACATCCAAAAATATGACAATAACAGACCTCCATAAATATAGCGCTCTGTTACAGAGTAAAAAATGCCATCTTAAAGCTAATGCGTTTTGGGGAAAAAAAACTTTAGTCGTGGATACACGTCCAAAGCCCCATAGCAATGAATGGGACTCGTTTTCTGACTGTAAATCCACTGGAAAAAAAAACTATCAAAATCCACATGAGATAATCATTGAAAACTTCGTTGTATGACATAGTTTTCAATAGTATAAACCGACGAGTAAATTTTACTTGTCATCTGAACATACCCTAAAGATCTGGTACACATAGGAAATGCAATTCGGATCCACTATGAAAAATGCTAAAAGGTTTACAAAGTATAAAGCACTAGTGCACAAGATTTTTGTTATTTTATTTTAAAGGGGTTGTCTAGTTCTTAAAAAAAAAAAAAAAAGATACTGCTGTGTTAATAAAAATCCACACATAATCACCACGACACTCATGACCATTATTTGTATTTATACTTGATATGTATATTCATTTATATACTTATAATGATGATGAAAGTGCACTTTAAAAGTGTACACAGGTGCTTTAAGCATCACAGTGTGGTGAAGGCCTGCGGCCAATGAGAAGGAGAGTAGCCAGGGGACACTGGTGAGAAAAAGGGAGATGCGGCAAGTCCTGATATAAAGAGCCTGCCATTTTAGGCAGGTTTAAGAGGTTGTCTCACTACAAAGATTGGCTTTCAACATGTAGGGAACAGTAAATGAAGACATTTTCCAAATATATTACTTTGTATATTTTTCCTTGTTCGACAAGATAAAAGTTATTTTATCAGCTCTGAGTGCACTCGGTTTTCTATAGGTTACTGACCTGCTCTGCCCTTTTTTCCCCTGCTGTTTGACTTATCTGATAGCAGGGAGTGACGTCATCACACATGGCGGCATGCAGAACTACCAGCAACTTAAGAGCTTGACTGTTATCTAATCTTACAAACAAAGGAGACTAATAACTTTTGTTTACTTTAGCTCTGAAGCTTCTCTGGACTTTAAACACCTCTTGCTCTCATGTCAGAGTAATTAGCAGAACTTTGAATACGGAGCTGATATGCTAATCACTGCCATAGAACCAGGCACAGCCTGATGAGGAAGAAACAGGATGCATGAATGAAAGCTGCTTTTGGCTCTGTGAAACAACGTGGTGAGACAACCCCTTTAATTCTTGAATTTTTGTTGTAATCATGTTGTCAACAATCATATTGTTTTAAGCATCCAGGTTAAGTTTTAGTTGTTCCAGTAGAAAGGTCTCCTACACACCAGCCTGCAGTGGAGTGGGGCAGGCAGACCGCAGAACATCCCCGGAAGAGAAATACTCATGGAGAGAGGTAGAAGCTCAGGAGACAGACAGTTAAGATAGAAAGAAGTTAAGAGAGCAGACAGGGGAATAAAGATGAGGAGTGAGACACACAAGAAGTGAAGCAAAGAGACAGTAACAGAGCAGTTTCAAATGATATAGTAGGAAATTATTTAGCATCCAAATATAGAGGGACATGTATGAAAACTGTCTAGGACACAGGTGTCAAACACAAGGCCCGCGGGCCCCATCCGGCCCGCGGCCTTGTGTTTTCCGGCCCGCGACCTACCTGACAGCAGAGTCAGTCAGTACAGTACCCGGTGAGCGCTGTGCATATGGCGTCGCAGGGGGCGTGATGCGCCGCTTTACTCACGTCCCCTGTGACACTGGGTCTCCTCGGCGGCAGCCTCTGCCGCCGAGGAGATTTCTGGGAGCTGCGTGGGGGCGTAAGCGGCGTGACGTCACGCCGCTTACACCACACACCGCTCCCGAACCGGACCGCGCTGCACAGACTGGAGGTAAGTAGCTTTTTTTTAATTTAATAATCATTAGGGGGCATCTGCCTGGCTACTGGGGCATTTGTCTGGCTACTGGGGACCATGGGGCATCTGCCTGGCTACTGGGGCATCTGTCTGGCTACTGGGGACCATGGGGCATCTGCCTGGCTACTGGGGACCATGGGGCATCTGTCTGGCTACTGGGGACCATGGGGCATCTGTCTGGCTACTGGGGCATCTGTCTGGCTACTGGGGACCATGGGGCATCTGTCTGGCTACTGGGGCATCTGTCTGGCTACTGGGGACCATGGGGCATCTGTCTGGCTACTGGGGACTATGGGGCATCTGTCTGGCTACTGGGGACCATGGGGCATCTGCCTGGCTACTGGGGCATCTGTCTGGCTACTGGGGACCATGGGGCATCTGTCTGGCTACTGGGGCATCTGTCTGGCTACTGGGGACCATGGGGCATCTGCCTGGCTACTGGGGCATCTGTCTGGCTACTGGGGACCATGGGGCAACTGCCTGGCTACTGGAGCATCTGCCTGACTACTGGGGACTATGGGGCATCTGTCTGGCTACTGGGGACTATGGGGCATCTGTCTGGCTACTGGGGACTATGGGGCATCTGTCTGGCTACTGGGGTATCTGTCTGGCTACTGGGGACCATGGGGCATCTGCCTGGCTACTGGGGCATCTGCCTGGCTACTGGGGACTATGGGGCATCTGCCTGGCTACTGGGGACTATGGGGCATCTGCCTGGCTACTGGGGCATCTGTCTGGCTACTGGGGACCATGGGGCATCTGCCTGGCTACTGGGGACTATGGGGCATCTGCCTGGCTACTGGGGACTATGGGGCATCTGCCTGGCTACTGGGGTATCTGCCTGGCTACTGGGGTATCTGTCTGGCTACTGGGGACTATGGGGCATCTGCCTGGCTACGGGGGGACTATGGGGCATCTACATGGCTACTGGGGGACTATGGGGCATCTACATGGCTACTGGGGGACTATGCGGCATCTACATAGCTACTGGGGGACTATGGGGCATCTGCCTGGCTACTGGCGGACTATATGGGGTATCTACATGGCGACTGGGGGACTATGGGGCATCTACATGGCTACTGGGGGACTATGGGGCATCTACATGGCTACTGGGGGACTATTGGGCATCTACATGGCTACTGGGGGACTATAGGGCATCTCCCTGGAAACAGGGGGGCTATGTGGGGCATCTCCCTTTCTATATGGGGCATATTACCTGGCTGCAGAGGGCATATTACTATCTGGCTACAGGGGGCAAAAATACCTATCTACCTACATGGGCAGATATAACTGTCATCTACAGGGGGCTTTATAGCCACTTATCTACCTACAAGTAGTTCTAAAATTATGTCGGCCCTTTAAGGCCCAATAAGGTACGCCGTGAGGCTGATGTGGCCCCCGGTGAAAACAAGTCTGACACCCCTCGTCTAGGAGTAAGACTTTCCTTGTTGCCTATAGCAACCAATCAGAGCCCCCCTTTCATTTTATATAGTGCTCTGGAAAAATGAAAGGGGAGCTCTGATTGGTTGCTATGGGCAACAAAGAAAGTCTTAGACCTAGACAGTTTTCATACATGCCCCCCATATTCTTTATTTCTGTTGTCTGGGTTACACCATGTTCTATGTGTATGTTTAGAGTATGCACCAGGTGATATCCCCAGCTCATCACTTTAATGTATGTATAGAGCCCTATTGTCTTTTAGACAATAGGAATCGTGTGTATAACCAGTGAAGGAGCAAGCTGGAGACAGCATTAAGAAATATATTCATTGAAACATTTCAGCTCTGACAGGAAGATGAATAAATGGATTATTTACACGTGAGTGTTGCTTCCATCTCCTTTTTCGATGCCACAGTATGCTTTGGAACAGAGGAACGTGCACCAATGAGCTGCTATTACCTCCACTATGCTGCTGTGTAATGTTATGTTCGAGCATGCTACTGTTGGGTTTAGAGGCATATGTCAGGCCACAACACTCAGTGTAGTGTGTAAACTAGGAGATCTTCCTAGTAAAATGGGAAACTTCAATGTGAATTGAGTCTTAAGAAACTGAACAATAATACAGTCATATGAAAAAGTTTGGGCACCCCTATTAATCTAAATAAATTTTTAGTTCTAAATATTTGGGTTTTGCAACAGCCATTTCAATGTGATATATTTAATTAACTAATATTGAAACATTTGTGTTTAGTACAATAAAACCTCATTTCAATCCGGAAATATTACTGTGTCCCATCAGTTTTAGATATATCAAATTGAAATGGCTGTTGCAACACCCAAATATTTAGAACTAAAAATGATTAAGATTAATAGGGGTGCCCAAACTTTTTCATATGACTGTATTTGCTTCTAATATTTGCAATAGTTTACACGTACATTACTTAGTTTATTTGTACAAATCTTGTAGACTCACCACAAAGTCTGGATCAGTTTCCCAGTCATCACCTCCTGCAACATCAGACGCTGCTACGTTGTGTCCCACAGCTGCTTTCCACATCTATAGTGCATAAACAGAAAAAAACAGGTGTACTGTATAAGGATTTACTGGTAAGTGCTGTGGTCACAGGTAACTTCAACAGAAGATGTTTTCTAATAGTAAATAGACACTTAGGGTATGTTCACATGATGTACTGCGGCGCGTACATCGTGTGTTTTGGGAGTCGCGCTGATCAGCGTGTACTCCCACCGCGGGAAGGGCGAGGAGCCCGCCGGCCTCATTGACATTCATTACTCGCTGCGCATATTCGCCGCGAATAATTGACATGTCACTTATCTCCCCTCGCGTACAATATGATCGGATTGTATGCGCGGGGGGATGAGGCGTAATCCATAGTTCTCTATGAGGACTATGGATTACTGTAATTTCGGCACACATCTCGCCCACATTAGAGGGCAAATACACAGCAAAATGCGAGCCGAAATTACGCCATGTAAACATACACTTAGGGTAAAATCTATGAATTTACATGGGCCATTTTTGTAACTTCTATATTTACTATTGTGCCATAGGCAAACTTAAACTCTATCAGTTCTCAATCTATAAAGCACTAAGACGTAACTTTTATTATGTATAACACTTAACCTCGATACACTCTATTTAAAAACCTGATTTCTAACCTCTCAATTTATCCCTTTATAATTGTGAAGGAATAACTCCTTTTCTATTATCAAGTCTGGTGGAACACCACCTATTAACAGGGAAGCCTTATATATACAGTGATTTATTAACTCCAATAAGGGATCCAAAATATCCTACTTGGACAGTCATCCCTAATCCAATGGACATAAAACATATAAGGTTTCCTTTTTTGGAGACTATTTGACATTTTTGTAACTTGGCACCGACACATCAGTTCTAAATAGATATAGAGGAGTGTATAATACGACAGTATGAATGAAAGTGTTATGTACCAAACATTTAGGCGCATAACACTCAAAATTGCCGCATAGAGTGTTATGCGCCAAACTTTGTATGGCAGTTTCACACCAAAGTTTGGCACATTAAAATGTGTATCAGGTGCACATATCACCAAGTTTGGCCGTACGCCTGTTCATATACAACCGGCAATATACGGAAAAATATTCATAGATGTCGCTCTTAGCATTTAACATGAGTATAACTGTAGCCATAGTAGGCAGAGCATCTGCTATGGGACCCACATAGGTCTTTTATGGGCCCTTTACAGTATAACTAGGGGACACTCAGACTGACAAGTGGGGATTCTGGAGTAGACACAGATTAGGTTAAAGATTGCCTGCCCTCCGCTCCCTTGATGATTTAGTGGTTGATGGAGGAGAATCTAGATGTGTGGGTTTGGGCTTGGGCTGTTTCCTCTCCCTACCCTTTAATTGGTACTGTTCATGTGTTGGCCCAGTCGGATTTAGGGCAGCCCAGTACATAGAACTGTACTAGAATCCGCCGTAATACGGTGGATTGTAGAACATGTACTATAAACCGGCGGTTTAGAAATCCGAAAGTAGAAAATCTGTGCAGTGTAGACCATAGCTCGGATTTTTGCGGATTCTAAATACTGAATCTTCTTAAAAATTTGACCAAAAAACTGTCCTGTGTAAACATGGCCTAAAGCAAGAAATAGAGAGGAAGAGTCATGTGCAGCATGTGCAGTCATGTACAGTAGTTGTAGGGTGGGCCCTCAAAATGTTTCACTGGTGGGCCCCAGACAACCCAGTCCAACCCTACTAGACAGTCTTACAATGCACCACATTTATCATCCTGTTCATAAATCTGGTAAAACTGTCTAGTCTAACTTTACACCATTTATAAGTTTCACAGGTCAAAAATAAACTAAACATGAGAGTATACATGAAGTCACAGAAAGCAAAAAAAAAATCCTGTTAAAACATAAACCTTTATGAATATTATGACTGAAATCTGTATTCCTAATCAAAATCTCTATATGATAACCACACAAAATAAAAATATAAATAAATTAGTTTATCATTTTACCATTTTTTTTACCATTTACAAGTTGGCTTACTTTACCAAAGAAGTGGCACCTTTTTCGGTGCATGGAGTTGCAGACTAAGCCAGGCCCCTTTCACACGAAATCAAGCACCTTTTACTGAGACCCCTTTTATCAGACAAGGAGCAGTGTCCAGAAACTGTCTAATACAGATCATCAATGTGGTGTAAAGCATCTAGGTCATTATATTTGCTGCAAATTGTGCCAGAATTCTGTTGCAACTGTCTTAATAAATGTGCCCTTATGTAGGCTGAAACAAGTTGGTGTCTTTCCGCTGTTTAGCAGAACTTTTTGGGTTATCTAGTATATATGGCACTGATATTTATACATTTAACCCCTTAAGGATCGAGTGTTTTTTTGGTTGACACGTTTGTTTTTTTCCTCCTTGCTTACCAAGAGCCATAACTTTTTTATTTTTCCATCTATATAGACATATGAGGGCTTTTATTTTGCGGGACAAGGTGTACCATAAAGTATAATGGGAAACCGCAATATCAAATTATAAGTGAGTCAAAATGGGAATTGTGTGTTATGTTTGCGGGTTTTTTTTTACGGCGTTCGCTATCCGGTATAAATGATGTGTTTTCTGTATTCTGCAAGTTAATACAATTCCTGCAATACCAAACATGTAGGGTTGGTGTTATGTTATAGGACCGTAAAAATATCCAAACATTTTCTATCTTTCTAGTTTGCACCACAGCACCACTTTCTGCAACCGTTAACTTTTTTGCACTTCCACCTTTAGAGTGAGGATGCAATTTTCTACGGTGTTCAGTGTATGGGATAAATTATGTTATATTTTAATCAGACTTTTTCGGATGCGGTGATACCAATTATGTGTAACTTTGTTACGGATGTGGTAGTGGATCCTCTGGACCACCACAAGCGATGGTATAAGCCACGCCAGGGAGCGGAGTCTAAGTAGGTCCGGTTTTCACCAGAGCCCGCCGCAAAGCGGGATGGACTTGCTGCGGCGGATTACTACCAGGTCGCTACCCCTGACGTGACTTGCTTGCGGTGGCAGCCGAGGTGTTGCGCGGTACAAAATCGTGAAGCAGGCTCGTAGTCGGGGACAGGCAGAAGGTCAGGACAGGCGGCAATGGTTCGTGGTCAAGGGACAGAGGCAGAAGGTACGGTACACAGTAAACGGAACAAGACACTTTAGGAACGCTTCCTCTCAAGGCACAGGGCACTATCGATTCGGCAAAGGTGCTGGGGAAGAGGCAGGTCTTAAATAGGGTCCGTGCCCGGTGAGAACAATCACCGGCGCACTGTCCCTTTAAATTTCCCGGCAGTGCTGCGCGCGCGCTAGAGGGCGCGCGTGCACCCGGCCAGCAGCAGGAGCACCCGCCGGGACGGGAACAGGAGCGTGGATGGGTAAGTGAGCCCCAGGTGTGCCGGGGTGTCCGTGGCCCGAGCGTCGGGCTGCGGCACCGGCCGCAGCAGGAGGTGCGGCGGCGTTGCGGGTGTTGTTGTGCCTGCGACACGACTCGGGGGTTCGGCAGGGAAACCGTAAACAGTGCCCCCCCCTTTTGGCTCCCCCCCTCTTTCTGGCCCGCAAAAACGTAGACAAGAGACCCTTATCCAGGATGTTCTCCTCCGGCTTCCCACGACTTTCTTCTGGCCCAAACCCTTCCAGTCCACCCAAAAAAAAATCGTTTCTCCCCCTGTCTTAGTGGCCAAAATTCTCTTTGACGGCAAAAACATTGGTGAATAAGCTACGGGTGATGGGGGAAACCACAGACCGGGAGAAGCGGTTATGGAGTGAACGGCCTTCAGTAGGGAGGACTTGGAAGGAGTTTGGGTATACCGCATGGTCGGAGGGAGAGACGGAGCTTGTAGGGCCACAGGATTAATGCGCCTCTAGGACTTCAGAAGGGACCTAAAAAAACGGGGACCAGCTTATTGCTGGGGATTTTAAAATGGATATATTTGGCAGACAGCCCATTGCTTTATTCCCGGGACCAAAGGGAGGATGGGGGTGTCTTTTCTTGTCGCTTGGGTCTTCATATGGGCCGAGGCCTTGAAGGGCAGGGATGGCGCGGTCTCCCTTCAGTCAGCGGATATAGGTCACGACCTGACTGTCCACAGCGTAGGGACATCGGAGGGAGGCAGTGGAAGGGGTGGGTGGGGGTGCGCCGGACCGAAGCAATGGAAAAGGGAGATGCCCCAGCGGAATCAGGGGTCCAGGGAATTATACGAAATTCCGCACAGTAGTAGGACTGGACCAATCATCTTGCTTGGCAGACGTTGGAAGTGGCGGAGATAAGTACTTAGGACCTGATTCATCCTCTCTACGTGCCCATTGGATTGTGGGTTGGTACGCAGAGGAGAAGGTCCAGTTCCACTTGCAGAAGCGGAGCAGAGGCCTGCCAAAATCTCGAAACGAACTGAACTCCCGGTCCGAAATATATGTAAGGGGAAAGTCATGCAGACGGAAGATGTGTTTAAAAATATGTTGGCGAGCCGTGTGATGCGCAGAGGAGAGGCCCGGCAAGGGGAAACTAGTAATGATTGCCATTTTGGAAATTACGGTCAGTGAACACCAAATGACCGTATATTTACCTTCAGAGGGCGGGTAAGTCAGTTATGAAGTCCATGGCAATATGGCTCCTTGGCATGCTAGGCACAGGTAGAGGTTGGAGTTGTCCCGCAAGTTTTAGGCGAGGTGACTTGTTGCGGGCACAGGTGGTGCAGGCCTCCAAAAAACTCTTTACATCGTTTAGCGCTCCAGGCCACCAGTAAAACCGGGGAAATCATGCGAAACAAGGGACCTTTCGTACCCCAGGGTGTCCCAGCTATGTGGGAAAGTGACCCCATTTCAGGACCCTCAACCGGCGAGCGCAGGGACATATCGGTCTTACGTGGGGGTAACCCCTTGGAGGTTAGTGGGGGCCACAGATATCATGACGTCTGGGGGTACGATATGTGTAATGCCACCTTTCATCCCAGCTACATCGGACCGCACGGGAGAAGAGCATCTGGCTTTTTAGGTTCTTTTCTGCCGGTCGGAAGTGGATGATAATGTGTTTAAAACGGGCAAAGACAGAGGACCATCTCGCTTGGCGAGGGTTCAAACGTTGCGCTGTCTGGAGATAGAGGAGATTTTTGTGGTCTGTGAATGATATTCACGGGGGAATCGGCACCCTCCAGGATCGGTGGCGCCATTTTCTTGGGCAAGTTTAATGGCTAAAAGTTCCCTATCCCGATGGTATAGTTCCTCTATGCGGTGAAGAAGGTCCTGGTGAAAAGAACCCAAGGTCAAGTCTTGCCCTTGGGCCCCTTTTGGGTAGAGCAAGCAGCGCTCCAGCCCATATGGTAAAGAGGGGCGTCGACTTCTAGAAAGAAGGGTTTTCTCGAGTATCTGTGGGATAACACGGTGCGGAGGCGATGCTGGCCTTCAAGCTTGGAACGGCTTCTTCGTGCGGACCGGAGGCCACAGTTTTCGGGTTGGCATTGTTTTTTAGTAAGACGCCACATTGGTGCTACCAAAGCTCGGAAATATGCGGAATTAAATTGGCCGCGGGTAATAATTTGCGAAACCAATGAAGGTTGTATGGCCCGCAGGCCAACAGGTCAGGGGCCACTGGTAGGACGGCAGAGGGTTTATTGGTGGGGATCACATCCGCAGCCTTATCAGAGATTATGTATCAAGGAACGGGTACGCTGGTCTGGTGAATTAGGCACTTTTTTCCAGTTTTGCGTTGTGTAATAGATGGTTCTCGCGCAGGTGTTTCTGGACCTGGCGCTATGCGACTGATGGGATCCCAGATCGGGTGAGGAATACCAGGATTGTCACCAAGTAGACCACTACACTGACTTATACGGAGTCCTCTCAAAATGTCATCGACAAATTCTGGAAGACGGCCGGAGCGTTGATTAAAGCCGAAGGGCATCACCAGATACTCAAAGTGCCATCATGAGTATTGAAGGCCGTCTTCCACTCGTTTCGCCCTTCCCGGATGGATGAGATTATATGCCCCCGCAAATCTAATTGGGAGGAAGAACTTGGCTCCCTGGAGACGGTTCAAAGAGTTCCGTGAATTAAGGCAGAGGGGTACCTGTTCTTGATGGTGTTCCTTATTTAGACCACGTAGTTAATGCACGGTCTCAGGGATCCATCTTTCTTTCACCAAAGGAATAATCCGGCACCCGCGGGAGACGAGTAAGATTTGCGGATTGGAACCCTTTCGTTGATTTTCCTCATCTGTAGGGCCGACATCGCTTGAGTTTCGGGTTGGGAGAGCGGAATAGACCCTACCCCGGGGAGGGACTAGTCCAGGGTAGCAGGTCTATGGGCAATCAATATGGGCGATGAGGAGGAGTTTCTCAGCTCGCTTCTCGGAGAAAACGTCTTGGAAGTCTGATAAGGTTGCGGTAAGCCAAGGTAGTAGCTTGGAGAGAGGACCTGCGGAGGGCTGGGGCGCACCGGGGGGGTTGCCGAAAGGACAACGAGACTGGCAGTCCGGGGCCCCAGCGCCAAAACTTCTACCTTCTTCCAATCAGCATGGGGCGTTGTGATGCGGTAGCCAAGGAAGCCCAGTATAGAACAGCCGAGGAAGATAGAACGGGGTTACACGAAGAACATGTGTTCCTTTCCTGTGCAGGGGGCTCCTATTTGCAGGTCCACTGGTTCAGTCCGGTAGTGGATGGAGTCACTTAATAGTTCACCACTGACGGAGGGATGACCAAGGGTTGGGTTAGCGGACCACCGAGAGACGATACTTGGTCACCAAAACGAAGCATCCATAAAGCTCCCAGCCGATCCGGCTTCAGGAAGGCCGAACTCGGAACGAGATTATGGGTATCGGACGTGATCAGAGCTGGCAGCATGACCATTGGAGAGTGGATTACTCACAACCTAGGGACGCCTCTCCCACGAACCCTAGGTGCGTGTGTTTTCCGGACGGTTGGGAAGAACGTGGGAACTCCTACGGAAGTGTTTCGGGGCTGCGCAGTAGAGAACAACTTTCTCCTCACGCCGATCGGGGCAAGATCTTGTGGAGCAGGCGGGGTTACTGTCCATTGTGCCTCTTCAAAGGCTGGTGGGAAGGGGGGCAGTGGGGGGGGCGCTGAAACACTGGCGCAAGACGGAGGGGAGTAGCCGACGTGTTATAGATGGTCGCGGTTGACTGGCGGAGTCCTCCCGTCTTCTCCGGAGGAAACGGGATGGTTATGCGGGGTGCCAGGTGGTTGGCTCTCTTTACGACGTCGGAAGGGTTCCCGGGTGGCGAGGGCATCCTTAATCTGCCGAGAGGCCCTTCGTTGAACGTGGCGCACAACGCTGCATCATTTTCTAAGCCAAACTCAGAGGATAAGGTGCGAATTGCACGGCGTAAGTGCCAAACAGAGGAGTTCCCTGCTGTAGATTTAACTAAGCGGTTTTTCAGCCGAAGAGGGCGGGCAGGTCCTCGAAAGTACTCCGCGGAACTCCTGCAAGAATGTCGCCGTCAGTGTGTTAGGGTTGTCGCCTCGGGTCCCAAAGTGGAGGTCGCCATGCCAGGGGCTTTCCCAGAGAGGAGACTGATCCACGGAAGGCCACCTTGTACCTTTCGGCGGGGGAAACTGAACAGCCATAAGTTCCTCGTGGAGGGCACCACTGGAGGTGTTGAACCCCTGCAGGCCTTTTGAGTTCCCCGTCAAACTTCGTCCGGCGATGGACAAGCGGAGTTTAGGGCCGGAGGGGATGTCCCTGGAACGACTTTGCTGCTGCTTGAGCCACAGACGCGTTTTGTTGCTGCTGAGTGGCCAGGAGCTGCTGCATCATAGTAGTCAATTGGTTCAGCTGTTGCGCTTGCTGGGCGATCTGCTTGGATTGCTGAGCCCTGGTGGTAGTGAGGTCGGAAGACGCTCGGTTTAGAGGCACCTTGGCGGATCCATGGACGAATCGAACTGTTTACGGATGTGGTAGTGGATCTCTGGACCACCACAAGCGATTGGTATAAGCCACTGCAGGAGCGGAGTCTAAGTAGGTCCGGTTTTCACCAGAGCCGCCGCCAAAGCGGGATGGGCACATGGCTGCGGCGGTTTACTACCAGGTCGCTACCCTGTCGTGACTTGCTTTGCGGTGGCGCCGAGGTGTTGCGCGGTACAAAAAATCGTTGGAAGCAGGCTTGTATAGTCGGGGGACAGGCAGAAGGTCAGGACAGGCGGCAATGGTTGGGGTAAAGGGGAGGAGCAGAAGGTACGGTACCATAAAACGGAAAAAGACACTTTGGGAAAAGTTTCCTCCTTAGCACGGGCCTATCTTCGGCAAAGGTGCTGGGGAAGGGCAGGTTTAAATAGGGCCCCCGTGCCCGGTGAGCCCAATCCCGGCGCTTCCTTTTAAATTTTCCCGGCCCCGTGCCGGCGGCGCGGGGCACGCGGGGCCCCGGCCGGCAGCAGGGGGGCGCCCCGGGGAGGGACGGGGCGTGGACGGGAAATTAGCCCCAGGGGGCCGGGGGTCCGGGCCCGAGCGTGGGCTGCGGCACCGGCCGACAGAGGTGCTTGCGGCATTGGGGTTGCCTGGCCCGACCGGGGGGGTCCAAGGGACCCCCGAAAAACAAATTTTTTTTTTAATTTATTTATTTCGGGGGCAGGAAAATTTTAAAAACAAAAACATTGTGTCGATGAGGCCTTCCGAAATTTTTCGTCCGTGTGAAAAGGGTCAATTATTATTTTTATGCTTCTATGGCTCCAAGTTACTTTCCTGGCATTCAACATGGCATAAGGACGTAATGCCACCACAAAAATAATGGGAACAAGTTATATTGGATATGAACATTGAAGATACATTTTAAATAACAAACATCTATTTTTATCAAGTAGGTATGAATGAATATCTTTAAAAGATTCGTTTAAGCGCACTCCTCATTTACTCAGAAACCCAAGAAAAAAGAAAAGAGGAGTTCACAGGGGGGCCCCTTTTGCATGGTCTGTTCTCAGGATAGGTGCAGGACTCAAAGGTGGGATCTGCGCCTATAAGATATTTTTGGGATATCCTGTTTGATATGCCATACATGTGTAAGATAGGAAACCCATCTTTGGATAATTAAACTGTTAAATTTATTACTATAAGTAACAGTGGTTACCGACTGAAAATAATCTCACATGGCTTACACCTATGTAGGAGGATATACATGCCAAAAATATGAAATTTGAAAAAAACTGCAAAAAAAAATTTTTTATTTTTTTTTTAAACCCAGTTGAAATAAAAAATGAAAGGCAGGTGGGCGCAGCAAGGAAAATAAATGCCTAAAAATTTTTAAATATGTAAATGCAAAAACAATGTCACAGCATGTAGGACCTCTAAATAATGGTAATGTGTTGGTCACTGAGGGCCTGCCCCCGTGCCATGGTTTTTGATTTTTCCCTATTGATGTCCGACATTTGGGGGAGGGAAATGTGGTTAACAGGTGGGGGGGGGAAAGCTATTGACAAATGTTCAGGGGAGATTTGGGATGCAGGAATTAGGGGGCTGGGAAAAGAAGCCAGAAAGGAGGTAGCAGAGAACTGCAGAGAGCACTTGAGGGAGTGCAGGGGACAGGAAAGCAGCCAGAGGAAAGGACAAAGCAAAGTAGAGGCAGAAAAAGGGATAGCGAAGACGTAAGGTGGAGAAGGGTCTCAAAACCCTTTTTTTACAAGGGCCCCTCAGCATTATGGTTGCCATTAGTAATTGTAAGACTGTATAAGTGTCGTTTATCCCTAAAGGAGTGTTCCAGGTCATTTTATTAACAAATTTTTAGGTATGCTTGAGGGTGAAATAAAAAGCTTATACTCACCTTGCAAGTTCGCTTACTTCTGGCTTTGGCAGAATGGAACCTCACTGCTGCAGCCACTGGTTCACTTCCCAATAGTGATATCAGGCAATAACATGTGACTGCTGCAGTCAATCAGTGCCTGCAGAGGTGACGTTCTGCAAGAGCCTCAAGTAAATAGAAGAGCAGCGGAGATGCTGGAAGTGGGGAATAAAATGCAGGTGGGGGAAAGACACAAGTAAGCTTTTTAATTTTATCAGTGCAGCAGTATGCGAAAACTATGTTATTATAATGACCTGGGAAACTCCATTAACATATTGTTAAAAAACCCTTTTGAATAAAATTTCTGCACCCATGTGTCCCCAAAATTAAAAAGGGGGGAATGGTGTAAGTAAGAGCCGATGGTCAATGGAGGACATTATAAGTGGATTAATGGAAGTGGAGGGAGTTAATGCCAGGGAGATGCTGTAATTTGTCTGTATGGGTTAGGCCATACAATGAATTTTTTAAATGGGACAGACCCCGTCGTGTGAGTCCCCTTCAAGAACGGGGTATTTGGTTGGGGGGAGGGGTGTTTGGGGGAAAAAAAAGGGGGAAAAACCCCCCCCCCTCCGGCCCTTTAAAACCCCTTTGGGCCCCTTTTAAAAACCCCCCAAATTGGGGGGTTGGTTTGAAAATTTGAAAAGGGGGGACAGAAACCCGAGGGGAGAAAAGGGAACACTTAGGGGGAAAAAAAGGGAAAAAGTGAGGGGGGACAAAGAAAGGGGGGGGAAAAAAAGGAAAAAAAGGAAAAAGGAAAAACCAAGGGGGGGGGAAGGGGGGGAGGGGGCAGCTAGAGGAAAGGGGAGGAGGGAAACAGCTAAGGGAAGGGGAGGAAGGGAAAAGGTAGAAGGAAACGGGGGGAAGGAAGGGGGTGAAAAAATTAAAAAAAAAAAAAAAAAAAAAAGAGAAGAAAAAAAAAAAAAAAAAGAGGGAAAAAAAAAAGAGGGAAAAAAAAAAAAAAAAAAAAAAAAAGAAAAAAAAAAAAAAAAAAAATAACAAAAAAGGGGAAAAAAAAAAACAAAAAAAAAAAAAAAGAAGGAAAAAAAATAAAACAAAAAAAAAAAAAAAAAAATTTAAAAAAAAAAAGGGGGGGAAAAAAAAAAAAAAAACAAGGCAAAAAAAAAAAAAAAAAAAAAAAAAAAAAAAAAAAAAAAAAAACAAAAAAGAAAAAAGGTGAAAAAAGGGGGAAGAAAAAAAAAGAAAAAAAAAAAAAAAAAAACCAAAAAAAGAAAAACGACGGAAAAAAAAAAAAAAAAAAAAAAAAAAAAAACAAATTTTATAATTTTTTTTTTTTTAATAAATTTTAACAAAAAAAAAAAAAAAAAAAAAAAAAAAAAAAAAAAAAAAAAAAAAAGAAGAAGAGTAGAAGGAATCGGAGAGGACAGGAGAGCAGCTAGAGGGAAAGGTAGAGGGAAGAAGAGCACCTACAGGGAAAGGGAGAGGCCAGAAGAGCAGATATAGGGAAGAGAAAAAGACAGGAGAGCATCTAGAGAGAAGAGGAGAAGACAGGAGAGCAGCCACAGAGATGGGAAGACAGCAGGAGAGCAGCTAGAGAGAAGAGGAGAGCAGCTAGAGGGAAGAGGAGAGCATGGAAGAGCAGAAGACAGGAGAGCAGCAAGAGGGAAAGGGAGACAGGAGAACTGTTAGAGGAAAGCGGTGAGGCAGGAAAGCAGCTAGAGGGGAGGGAAGGTCAAGAGAGCAGTTAGAGGGAAGAAGAGAGGTTAGGAGAGCAGCTAGAGGGAAGGGGAGAGGGCAAGAGATAGCAGCAAAGCTGCAGCATACACACGTGGACAAAATTGTTGTTACCCTTCCATTAAGAAAGACAAACCTACAATGGTCACTGAAATTACCTGAAACTGACAAAAGTAATAATAAACTTAAACTTACTGAAAATCAACTAATGAAAATTAGACATTGCTATTGGGTTTCCTTAGTTCTAATTGTTTCTGTTTTGTCCATCTTGAGATCAGTCTTTTTTTTTTTTTAAATACAAACTAATGAAATTGGCCTGGACAAAAAATGAGGGTTTCCCCTTTTAAAATTACTATTTTGTTGCACAACCTTTTGAGGCAATCACTGCAAACAAACCATTTCTATAACTCTCAATGAGACTTCTGCACCTATCTACAGGTATTTTGCCCCACTCCTCATGAGCAAACTGTTCCAGCTGTCTAAGGTAAGAAGTGTGCCTCCTCCAGACTGCATGTTTCAGCTTCTTCCACAGATGTTCAACAACATTTAGATCAGGACTCATAAAAGTAACTTCAGAATACTCCATTGCTTTGCTGTCAGCCATTCTTGGATGTTTTCAGCTGTGTGTTTTGGGTCATTATCCTGTTGGAGGAACCATGACCTGTATCTGAGACTAAGCTTTCTGACACTAAGCAGCACATTTTGCTCCAGAATGCTTTGACAGTCTTGAGATTTTATTGTATCCTGTATAAATTCAAGACGTCCTGTGCCAGATGCAGCAAAGTAGCCCCAAAACATAATTGAGCCTCCTCCATGTTTCACAGCAGGTACAATGTAATTTTCTTTGTATGCCTCACTTTTTCATCTTGAACATAGAACTGATGTAACTTACCAAAAAGCTCTAGTTTTACCTAATCTGTCCAAAGGGCATTCTTCCAGAAGCTTTATGACTCGTCAATATGCATTTTTGGCAAATTCCAGTATTTCTTCTTTAAGATCTTCTTTCAACAGTGGTTTTCTCCTTGGTCATCTTCCATTAAGTCTACTTTGGCAAAGACAGCAATAGATGGTGCAATCTGACACTGATGTATCTTGATCTCAGAGTTCACCTTAAATCTCTTTGGAAGTTGTTTTGGGCTCTTTAGTTACCATTATTATTATCCATCGCTTCAATTTGGCATAAATTTTTCTCTCGCAGCCATGTCTGGGGAGGTTGGCTACAGTCCACAGATGACATAATGGGTTTATATTGTTTTTTCAATCATACTATGTAACTATTCTGTGTCCTGTTAACAAGAAAATAAATCTTATGTCTTTAGCAACTCTGAACTGGGGCTGGAAGAGGAAGTTCTCTTTCTCCTTATATAGTTTAGCACATAATCGGTTTGAGCAGAAAACTGGTTCATTCAAGTATCACTGAATGTTCCTTTCTATTGTTATTCAATCTACAGGAACGGTGCCTTGAAAATGAGTAGGAACAGATTCACAACACAGTTGTTTTTAATCCACTTTCTATTACCTTTAACGTAGTACAAAATTGACAAAAACACAAATGATTTTCTTGGGGGTTTTCCATACACACGATATAATAAAACCAGCATGAAAAGCTGATGGCTGCAGGATGTGATATATTGAATGTATGAGTGATGTAGATGTTTGCTGGTATTCTCGGCTCTCGTGTACACTAATTTGTTGCAGTTCATCATCTAACAATTTTTTTTTTTTTAAATGGTCGGAGCAAGCAGTAAAGTGAAGACAAGATTCCAGAGAAATAGTTGGCATTCCAATGTGGTGAATATTTGAGATTTAATATTTATTTATTCCATTACATAAAAACACCTTCATAGTATAGGCATAGCAGAGTTATTAACGTTTTGGGCTTCAAGCCCTTTTTTCACCTTTGGACGAGCTAGGTGTCACAAGAGCAGTTACCATAGCATGGCCTAAGCAAGATGCCGGGACTATAACCTGATGAATAGGAATGGTGCCATTCTTACTTAGCGGGTTACATTACTGGCATCTTTCTCAGGAAACCACTTTTGCAAGACTTACCATAGCTTTTCATCCTGTATCACCACATTTTTCTAGGTTATGTTCACTCGGCTGATTTGAATGCTGGAGTTTCAGCGTCCAAATCAGCTTCAAATACTTGTTTAAAAAACGTTTCATATGCAGCAGTTTTCAGATGAGGGCTTGATGAGAACTTGACATGGTTTACGACGTGGTTTTTACTATGAACAGCCTACAAGTTCACAACCGGTTAAAATTAACCACATGGGTTCCTCAACTCCAGCCTCAAAATTGTTTGATAATACTATCATATTGCAAATTGTGTGTGTGTCTGCACCATCTTTATCCACACTTCTTTGATATGTGGGTGTGTCGATGTGTAAATATGGGCCAGGACAGCGATGTTCTGCGCCTAGAGGAGCATAGGTTGAAGATTGTCCTGATACTTTGCTCCTGGTCGGTTGTCCTGGTACTTGCCCTGCTCGTCTGAGGAGGGTAAGTACCTATGTAAGTATGTTCCTATGTATGTATATATGTACGTATGTACAGAGACATTCAAATTTTGAACATGGTCCAAAACCATGTTCAAAAGTGCATCACACTTGTGAACAAGGTTTTGGAGCTCTCAATTGATTCCTATAGGGATTTTCCTGAACACTTTAAGAATTGAAATTACACATTCTTCAGTGCCCAAAACAGCATCTAAAAGAAGCGTGGAAAACACATGGAAAAACCGCATCATGTGAACTGCGACATGGTTTTCCATAGGAATCAATAAAAATTAACTTACCCTTAAAGGAGTTGTCTCATTAAAAGCTTTCAGCCTCTCCCTGTGGCTGGGAGTTGAATTGAGGGGCGTGCTCGCTTGTCTGCCTCTTCTCCTCCCTCTTCCCCCCTCCCCTCAGCACACAGAAAGCTCTCCTTGTAACTTCTATACAGCAAGGGGGAGGGGGGGATTGCTGCCAGAGTTAACCCTGTGTGTGCCTGCCTAGGTCTGCTGCAGCTCTTGCTGCTCGTCTCCACAGTCAGGAGACAGGAGAGGGCTGATCTGAGTGTGCAGCCAGAGCAGGGGGGATGCAAGTGTTCCTATACCCCCTGCTTAGCTTACATTGTCAGAACAGACACAGGGCAGCTGGGAAGTGTTACTATACTCAGGATGTGTCACTAGTACAGCAAAGCATGAACTGTTCACATGCCTTATCTGTTCTATTAGTATAGTGACAGCTCCACAGACACATCATGATTATAGTAACACACAGGGTCACTGCTGTCACATCTATCTGTGTAGACAGTAGGAGGAAGCAGGCACACACAGGGTTAATCCAGGCAGCACGGACACAGAAGCCAGAGCCTTCCTCCTCCCTCCACTACAGAAGCATTCTGTGTGGGAGGGGCTCTCTGCTCTGACCTGTATTGAGTCATACAGACCGGGACAGCCAGTGAGAAAAGGGGATCAACGGTCGGCTGCTATAGAGATTTTAGAAGCTGATGTAGTACTACTAACAGGGCTTACTCAAAATCAGTGGACATTTGTAATGAACATTTTATTGCAAAGCTGTTTGGGTTTTTTAAAGATTTTTTTAATTAAAACCCAATCATTGTAGCGAGACAACCCCTTTAAGCTTGAAGAAGAGCTTAAAGCCCGAAATGTTGATACCTTTGCTACACCCATACTATGAAGGTGCTGTTATGATATGGCATTGCAGTGACGACTATTTCTCTGGAATCTCAACTGCATGTAAGTAGATTGGCAGGTTAGCCACCATGGGCCAGCACCCTTAAACTCTATTTCACAAGGCGACTGCTATCCTCAACTATACCCTATTATTAAAGGGGAAAAAAAAATACAAAAATAATATTCCCTTAAAACGGAACTTTTACTAAATCCTAAATAAGAACAATACATAAATAATACCCTCATAGACAGGTATGTTAGTGAACAACCAATATCCTATTCTTACTCACCACCTCCCGACAGTCCATTAAACAATAGGTAATAGGTACGGGCAAGTCTGGATAAGGGATATACCAGAATGGAATCAAAAACCATATACTTTCCCTATATACTATGTACCCTAAACCTTGCCCTTAACGGAGCACCCGCCCTGATGATAGCGACTCCGCACAAGATACCCCTACACAACTCCTCACTAAACCCTAGAGCTCTATAGGGGAGTGAGTTAAAAAATCTTAACTGAGACCCAGACACGTTTCTCAAAAGATCGTTATGTCCTCTTCTTCAGTAGGTCACAAAATCATCCGGGGTAAAGGTGTAAAAACCTGGGGTAAATGGACACGGTGATGTCCTTACTGTTAGTATGCCCACTAAAGCTCAAAACACACGCACTTAATATAGTCCCGGGTCTCCAAACAATAACCTATCAGAGGTCGGGACACAGATCCTAAAAACCACCGTCCAGAACCTATGCCCCTTCTAAAAGATTACCTGAAGCGCTACCTTAATGGTCCCATGTCCAAAGGTGCCAGCTTGCCATCCTGAATTCCAAACTGCGCATGTCCACTTATTCTGCGCAGCTGCAGCATAGTCCCAATTGCCCGTGTATTCGCACAAAGCGTTACCTTAATGGCGCCATATCCTATGATGTCGGCTTGTCGTTCTAGACTCGGAACTGCGCATGTCTGCGCAGTATGGTCCAAATTCCCGTGAAGTCTCGCATGCGTTACAAGCACATCAGGCCCTATCCTATATCCCGAATTGCGCATGACCGCTACGTTCACCCTACCACATTGTAACACTTACTAACTAAGCTCGCTACTATATATACATCATTCCATTGACGCTAGTTCGCTCAAATTCATACAGCTATAGTATTTATAAACTTGCCACTCCAACACACAAGTAGCAGTATTTCACTAAGCAACTAGACTGCTATTATGTTCAAAAAGTCAGTCCAGCTATAACTTATACTCAAAGCAAAGCACACCAGGTAACTATCAGATTAATGGAAGGACATATTAAATTATAAATTGCAAAAAACACATGTTTAAGCCGTGATCTATAAAGGAAGTCATATATACAGTATTTTATAAATTCATAAAACGATAGGTAGGGAAAGCCATATTAAACATCTAAAAAACACGAGAAATTGTTGTTTTCATTTAACCCATTTGGATTTATGCAGTTTAAACAGTAGATCCAGAAGCATTCTTTTCGTAGGATCAGCTGATCCCAATCTCTACCCCTTATAGGTTTCTTTATCACATCAATTCCTCTAAACTGTAACAATTCCATACAACCATTGTGTTTAAGGTGCATATGTCTAGCAATCAGAGTATCAGCACCACGTCTAATGTCACCTACATGATCTCCTATTCTCCTCCGTAATTCCCTTTTGGTCTTTCCCACATAATCCAATGGGCATGGACAAGTTGCCAGGTAGATCACTCCTGTTGTGACAGTTTATAAAGTTCTTAATCTCGAATGTCTCTTCTGTACTTGTACTTCTAAATTCTTTACATTTAATCATATATTTGCAAAATTTGCACCTGCCACATTGAAAGCAACCCACCGGTTGCCTATTAAGCCAGCATTCATTACTCATAGATGAAAAATGACTTTTAACCACAAAATCTCGTACACTTCGCCCCTTACAGTATGTAATTGCTGGACGATTAGGCAAAATATCTCTCAAAGTATCATCTTGTAACAAAATATTCCAATACTTTTCCAAGATTGCTCTCACTTCATAGGCCCTCGTATCATAGTCACCTATGATTCTCAAATCCTTCCTATCACCTTGTTGTTCACTCATTTTTGGTCTTAAGAGTGTGCCTCTCTCTGTGCTCAAAGCCTCTTGGTATGCTCGTCTTAACGTCCCTTCTGGATAGCCCCTTCTTAGGAATCTTCCTCTTAACTCTTTAGCCTGTGTTTTAAAAGAATTGATTGGAACAATTCATCCTGAGACGAAGATATTGTCACTTTGGAATTCCCCTACGAAGGGGGGCTGGATGACAGCTCTCCCATCTCAGGAGTCTATTAGTAGCCGTGGTCTTACGAAAAACTTTGGTATCCAATGTATGTTCACTATTTTTAGAAATCATGACATCAAGGAAAGGCAGGGTGAATTCATTAGCCTCACATGTAAACTTTAAGCCAATAGAGTTCTCATTAAGCATCTCCACAAAGTTATTAAACTCAATTAGGCTACCCTTCCATAACACAAAGATGTCATCGATGAATCTGGACCATAATAAGATCTTAGACTTAAATTCTTCTAACTGTTCAGAAAAAAACACGGTCCTCTCCCAACAGCCCAGGAACACATTTGCATATGTGGGAGCACACGGGCTCTCCATCGCTGTGCCCCTGAGCTGGTGGTAGATCTTTCCATCAAAGAGGAAGTAATTCCTCTGCAGGACAAAGGACAACAGTTCCAGAACAAAATCATTATGAGCCCGAAATTGTAATCCTCTTGTCTCCAGAAAGTATTTGGTGGCTTTTATCCCTGCCTCAGGGGTTGGGGAGAAATAGCGCCCGACATCGATCTCCCCCAAGTTTTACATCCTCCTCAATGTAGAGACCCTCCAGTTTAACAAAACCACATGTACTCTACTTAAGCACGATGTATAGGTGTAGAGAACCCTTGATAAATGAAATGAAGTTCGGTTACCAATAAAATTTTTAAACCAAAACAACTACAGGTATAACCCCTAGAAAAAAAACTAAAACATAACTTTTAAAAAAAATAAATAAAATTTAAAAAAAAAAAACGAAAAGAACCCTAAAATAACCTATCAAAGACCTTTGCTCAAAAAATGGGAAATCGCCCCAATAGGCGCCCCCCACTGGAAACCTAAACAAACCCGCCCCTAGCTAAACTAAATAAAAAAAAAAAAACACTATACCACAAATGGAGTGCACAAACAAAAAAAGTGCTGTGATAAAAACAATACAACAGCAATATACGTTTGATGTTCAATTACTATGAATTGGGGGCCGTATGGGAAATGATCAAAAAAAGCAAAAATATTCCAAAAATCCCAAGCTTTTCCCCCCCTGAACGGGGTTTCATCAGGAAAAAATTGCATTTGATAAAAAAATAGGGAAACACAAAGGGAAAAAAAAAAAAAGATGTATGAATAAATATAACTCACGCCCCCTTAAAGAGGGAAAAAAACGGGTTGGTAGATAGGGACGGGTCCGGGTAATCAGTACGACCCCGCTATCTGTTTACTGAGACAGGTCCAACAGTAACAAATTTTAATCAAAAGACATATTAAAAGGGCAAATTAGACCCAATTATATCAGCCCTTAGCCCCCTTTAAAAAACCACGACCCCTGTAGCAAAGCCCAAAAAAAAAAAAAAAAAAAAAAAAAAAAAACACTTTTAAAAGGTGTTAGAATAAAAAGGGTCCCATGCAATCCCGGGAAAATGCCTGTGCTGTGCAGTGGGGAGGGAAAAAAAAACATTTAAAATAAACTACAAGCCAGGAGCAATCCGCTGCCCACCCGGCGCATTCTCAGCCAGCGCCACGGCACATATAATGCGAAATATCGCAGACAGACCCGGGCTTAAATTACAAAAAATAAACAACAACATGGCAAAAGGGGCCAAAGGGAGTATTTTATAATTAAAAAAAGCGAGCCATAGAGCAAAATTTTATGCAGAAAACAGTTTATTTGTGATAAACCCATATAAAAGACCAAAAACTAAGAACCCTAAAATACTATAGAGTTCCCAATTTGTTATAAAAACGTGTTGATTTCCCGAAATATGCTAATTAAAATACGAACCTAAAATAGAAAAAAAAAAAAAAAAATATACGTGTGGCATACAAAGGCGCTAATAGTTATATAATTATATAAAAAAAAAAAAACCCCCATAGAGCGGGTACTTATGGCAAAAAACCGATAATGTTAGAAATAACCCAAAAAAAGGTCCCACACGAAGGTCCAATGAGGTACTCAATAGATAAGTAGAGTTCTAAATATAATCACGTCCCAAAAATAGGCTTTTGATACTGAATTTAAAAAAAGCAAAAAAAATATTTAACATACAAAGATAATTTCAAATAAAAATGTAAAAAAAAAAATACTGGAAAAGATACATATAAATAAGGGAGCAATGGCAACCCCATACCACTATTAATACGAGATGCATAAAAGTAATATTTAGTGAATTGAAAAATTTTGCAAATGAATGGAGCAAAGGACAAAAAATCATTGAAAAACCCGTTGGCTTCAATGTTTTAAGATTAAAGACCAACGGTTTCCCGTTGTAATAGCTTTCGACCAAATTTCCCCCCCCACTGGAGAGGTGAGCCCAAAATTTTCGATTAAGAAAAGGAAAAAGCAAAGGGGTTATCACAGTGAAGGGTTTTATAGGCTGAGACCGGAGAGTCCCGTTTATGTGTAATAACCCCAAATATGTTTTTAAAAATACGGCGTCTTTACCTTTGTTTTTCCAACATACATGGAGGCAGGACAGGAACACTGAATAGAAAACCTTTCTTTTTTGAAAATTTCAAAACGTACACTAAAAGGGTACCCCCCGTCGAAATACATGTGATGATTTGGGAACATCAATTAGCCCACATGTTTACAACTCCCACTCTAATGTCCCAACTTTTTTTGGTAGTCAACCACATGGGGGAGGGACGGGGGGGGGTATATAAAATTGTACAAGTCGATCCCCAATTTTTTCTCCCTCTCCTTTAATGTAATAGGGGGGGCTGGATAACAAATTGGGGATAAAATGGGGTCCTGGTGAGCAAAGGCAAAAACCCCCTGATAAAGAGCAATCGGGGAAGAGCAAGATAAAAGGGGTGCCAATAATATGGGATCACAGTTCTTATTACGCAAATGAACTGAAGAAATAAAATTTCTACGTACGCTTTCAAATGAGTACCCTGAGATAAAACCCTTTTTTTGGGGTAACCCCCGCTCTAAAAATTTTTTTTTTTTAATCGATCGGGGCTCTTCTTTGTAAGCTGTAAGGATGACTTTTTCTGCGATTTTAATGGATGGCCCTTTGAATCCCTTTTTTGGGGGAAAAGTGGGGGAAAACTCCCCCCAATTTAAAGGTGTTTCCTGCATTGGCTTTCTAAAAATGTTGCCCCCAAAAACCCCCAATATTGATTTTTTATAAAAAGGTCCAGAATGTAGCTCACGGTCTTTGATTTCGAACGTGAACTTTAAAAAAACAGGAGTTGACTTGAGTCTCAATAAAAGAGAGAAAATTTTCTCAAATCACCTGCCCCACAGTTGTGATGTCACAATATAATCCCCAAAAAATAAATTACTAACAAAATTTTTAACAATTCTGAAAGACTTGGTGCCTCCCCACCAGCCCGGAACAAATTCATTGTGGGGGCCACTGGGGTCCCCATAGCGTGCCCCCTGAGCTGGTGATACCTTCCAAAAAAAGGAAAAATTGGTGTTGGATAAACCCAAGAGCCCCAATCAAAAGTATTGTGTGTCTGTAAGAAGGCATCCTTGTGGCCGGGTAATATTCTACAGCACCCAAACCTCCTCGGGGGAGGGACGTGGGAACCTCAACGTAATCGCATAACCAAAAAATCCTCCCCACTATCAGCCATCCAATTTTTTCAGCAGGGCATGGGATCCCCCAAAGTCGAGGGAAGGGGGGGTAAAGAATGGGCGAAGTATTTTTTCAACATAGAACCCGCATTTTGGGTAATTTATTTATGCCTGAAATTATAGTTTTGCATTTTTTGGGGGAAACCCCCCCATGAACCTTAGGGGAAGGCCATAAAAAGTAAATGAGGGGTGTGTGGAAATAAGAAATTTTTCTCATTTTAACAAAAGATTTTAAAGGGATAAAGCTTCACCCAGGAAACTTTTTAGTGGGGCAGAAATTTTGTTGAAGGGTTGGAGTCTAATAAAGCATAGCCTTGTTTTTTACTCAAAATTGTAAAAGGCACTGTTTTTATAGTCAAGTGGTTAAAATGACAATTTCCCCCCCTTTTTCGGCCCGGTTTTATAGTAATAACTTATCCTGTTCCAGATTTTAAAAAGGAAGGTATTCATCTTTGGGGAGATTTAACCTTCTCTGGGTCAAAATCTCATTTGTGTGTATTTTCCAAAACCCTCACACACCCTCTTAACAAACATATCGATTTGTCATCAAAAAATGGGGCATTTTATACCTTGGGGCGACAAGAAAGAAAAATGACCCAAGGTGATCTTTTTGTTGTCCCCCCAGTAAGTCCACCAGGTTTTTTCCCCCTAAGCCCGGGGAATCCCACCAAAGATGCACACTGTTGTTCTCTTTTAATTTTAAAAAACTTCTTTCCCTTTAAGTTTGCAGCAAACAAAAGGATATCTCGACCACCCAAAAGATTCATTTGAGTACTAGGCAAAAAGAAAGACCTCTACTTAGTACGGAAATTTCAACCGGGACAACTCTCTATCAGAAAAATGATAATATTTGGGGGAAGGTAAAAGGACCTGACTGGGGGCCCTTTACCCCTAAACCTTATTGCCCGTCAGAATCCTCTCTAAAAAGAAGAAGGGTAGGTTTGGATGATGGGAGGGGGATGCTCTGTTGTCAAAGGGCCTGCTGTGGTAGATGGCAAAACAAAGAAAACGAAGTTGACCAGAGGACACCGATGAAGAATGGGGATATCGGCATTTTCAGACTGCAATTTCTTTTCCCCACTCCCCCCCCGCGATTTTTTTGCGGCATCCTCGGGGCGATTTTTTTTCAGGGGGAAATCGAGTTTGAAAGGGACCTGTTTTAAAAGTCGATTTTTTGTACGTCTAGATTTTGAATCAGAGTGGTCTGTATCAGTGGAAAAAAAAATATCTTACCACATTTTTTATTTAAAAGATGGGCTGTTAAGGCTCCAGACATATAACCCCGGGTTTTCCCCAAACTCGGCCCAAAACCGCACGAATTGATTTTGTTTTTTTCTCTTTTAGATGGGATGTAAATTTGTCAAAATTTGTTTTTAATTCCGTTCTTTTGGGTTGAATTTTGGGTTTACTTTTAGTGTGAGCCAGTTTCAACAAGTCCTTTAACGTTCGAATTTTCTCTCTCTAAAATATTTTTTTCTTCATCCACAAGAAATTCTAAAACCCGGAAGAGGAAGCGCCTCCTGTTCCCAACGTCGCATTAATTTTGGGTTTTTTAGATCTCATGCCGGTACAATCGGGATCCTAACCCTTTTGGAACTATATTTTTTTTAATATAGTTTTCCAAAGATTTTAAACTCCCAAGATTTAATGTACAATCGATATTTCACATTTAAATCCTTAAAAATTTGGGGGAAAGGAAAAACACTTTTTTTTTAATACTAATGTATTTTTTATCAGAAAAAACTCCCCCCCCACCCCCAGTCAGCCATTTTTTACAACCAAGGGGTAAGGGGGTGGCCCAAAAGACCCAAAAAAGGGGAATAATACAGAAAAGGAAGGTACCACCCAGAGATTTTTTGTATCAAAAACCAAACATCCCGTATCTACAAAGCACTGTAAGGTGTAAGAACCCTTGATATAATGAAAGAAGTTTTGGGTAAAAACAATTAAAACCAAAACAATACAGTATAACACCTAGAAAAAGATACATAAAACATAACTTTTAATAAAAATAAATAAAAATTGGAAAAAAAAAAAAAAAGACACCTCAAAAAACCTATCAAAGACCTGTCTGCCTCAAAAAAAGGGAAAAAATCGCCCCAAAAAGGGGGCCCCCCCAAATGGGAACCTAAAAATAACCCGTCCCTACACATCTAAATGAAAAAAAAAAAACCATTACCCAAATGGAGTGCACAAACAAAAAAAGTGCTGGAAAATAACAATCAACAGAAATAACTTTTTATTTCAATAATACTTAATTTATATGCGTCTAGGAAGAGACAATAACGCATAAATTTAATTCCAAATTCCAAGGTTTTCCCCCTAGATACTGGGGTTCATCAGGGGAAAAATTGCAGTTTAAAAACAACAATACGGGAAAATCTAAGGAAAAAACCCAAAAAAATGTATCAATAAATATAACCCGTCCCCTTTAAAGATGGAAAACGGGGTGGAAATGAGGACGGGGTCCCAGGGGTAAATAAATTTCGACCCCGCAAACGTTCTGAGACAGGTCCAAACAGAACAAAAATTCCCGTGAAAACACAACCACATAATAGCCCAGGCAAATTTGACCCAATTAGTATCACCTTACACCTTTTTACAACCACAGAGCCCGTATGCAAACGCCCCAAAAAAAAAAAAAAAAAAAAAAAAAAAAAACACATGTTACAAAAGGGGTTAGAACTACAAGGTCCGGCATGCAATCCGGGAAAAATGCCCCGTGCATTGCAGTAGGGGGGGGGGAAAAACAAACGTTAAATAAACTACATAGACCAGGGTGCAATCCCCGCTGTCCCCCCGGCGCATTCTCAGCAGCGCCGACGGAAACATATAATGATGCAAATATCGCAAAGAGCAGGTTTGAATAACAGAAAATTTAAACATAAAAAAAGGCAAGAAGGCGCTAAGCAGTATTTTATAATTATAAAAAGCAGCCTATAGAGCAAAATTTTTGTTGCAGCTAAACAGTTGTATTTTTGTGATAAACCATAAAAAAGTCCAAACTAAGAAACCTATAAGATACTATAGGTTCCAATGGTTATAAAACTTTTAAAAAATAAAAACCCGAAATTATTTGGTCTTTCCCCATAATCCAATGGACAGGAAAGTTCCCAAGTAAATCCCTCCGTGTGAAGTTTTATAAAGTTTTTAAAATCCGAATTCTCTTCTTCTTGTACTTCAAAAATTCTTTTTTAACATATATTTGCAAAATTTGCCCCTCCACTTTGAAAGCAACCCCCGTTGCCTATTAAGCCAGCTTTCATTACTCATAGATGAAAAAGACTTTTAACCACAAAACCGTACACTTCGCCCCTTACATATGTAATTGCTGGACGATTAGGCAAAAAATCTCCAAAGTACATCTTGTAACAAAAAAATTCAATACTTTTCCAAGATTGCTCTCACTTCATGGGCCCTCGTGTCATAGCACCTAAAATTCTCAAATCCTTCCCTTTTCACCTTTTTGCTTCCTAAAAATTTTTTGGGTTTAAGAGTGTGCCTCTCTCTGTGTCAAAGCCTTTTGGGTATGCCGCTTAACGTCCCTTCTGGATAGCCCCTCTTAGGAATCTTCCTCTTAACTCTTTAGCCTTTTTTTTAAAAGATTGATTGGGAAACAATTCACCTAAGAAGATTTTGTCACTTTGGAATTCCCCCCTACGAAGGGGGGCTGGTGACAGCTCTCCCATCCGGAGTCATTAGTACCGTGGTCTTACGAAAAACTTTGGACCAATGTATGTTCACTTTTTTTTAGAAATTGAATAAAGGGAAAAGGGCAGGGTGATTCATTGCCTCACAATGAAAACTTTAAGCCAATAGAGTTCTCTTAAGCTCTCCACAAAGTTTTAACTCAATTTAGGCTACCTTCCATAACACAAAGAGCACGATGAATCGGACCAAAAAGAAGACTTAATTTCTTTAATTTCAAAAAAAACAAGGGTCCTTTTCCCCACCAGCCCAGGAACACATTTTGCATATGTAGCACACGGCTCTCCATCGCTGTGCCCCTGACTGGTGGTAGACTTTCCATCAAAGGGGAAAGTAATTCCTCTGCAGGACAAAGGACAACAGTTCCAGAACAAAATCATTATGAGCCCGAAATTGTAATCCTCTTGTCTCCAGAAAGTATTTGGTGGCTTTTATCCCTGCCTCATGGGGGATTGAGGGTTTTAGGCCTCGACATCGATAAATCCCCAAGATTACATCCTCCCAAGTAGAGGGCCCTCCAGTTTAAGCAGGGTCCCCCTTATTCTCAATATAGGGAACCCGCTCTTTGGGGGAGGGCCCCCCCTCCCCCGGGCACTTAAAAGGGCTATCTCTAAGGGTGTCACCCCTTTAGGATTTTGGGGAACCTAGAATTTTCTTTCCCGGGAAATTTTTGGACAATAAATTTTAGTTCTTTATGACTAATGATATGATTAGATAGAGCTCTTTTTTGCCCTACCAGTTTAAATTTTTTTCCTGAACAAGGCGAGTTTTTTCCCTTAAGAATCTCAAAACAGCTTCTACTCTCAAATTTTTCAAACCATACTTTATAATCTTAGTGTCAAGGGGCAACCACATTCCCCCCTTTGTCCGAGGGTTTGATGACAATCTCTTGATTTTGCTCTAGGGATTTTAACGCCATTCTTTCACCTCTAGATATATTATTCTCCCTATTTCCTGAGGCGGGCAAAGATCTCAATTCACTTACTACAACATCCAAGAAAGCATCTGCACAGGAATATGGTCTAGGGGGAGGATTTCTTATACTCTTAAGTCTCAAGTTTGTAAATGGACCTTCACCAATAACTTTATCCTCCTCATCCAATAATTCCTGAAGTGTCCTAATGCCTTGCAGATCACTCATTTCAATCCCATATTCCTTACACTCTGTCAAATCGATTTCATGAAAGAATTTTAGCCATTTAACCTTTCTAATAAATGAATATCCTTTACCCAGTGGAAGTTGTTGTAATAATTACTCGGCACAAAGGACAATCCTTTCCTTAAGATGGTTATCTCATCTGCATTCAGATCATATTTTGATAAATTTATCACTTCTAACTCATCTTGTTTCTTAACGGGTATTGTGACTGTAGTTGTAATCTTTGCTGTCCTAAAAAAGATCCCCTTCCCCATCCTACACACAGTCATGCGCAATGCGGGATATAGGATAGGGCCTGAGGTGCTTGTTACGCATGCGCGAAGCATGGGAATTTGGACTATACTGCGGCTGCGCGGAATAAGTAGACATGCGCAGTTCCGAGTCTAGAACGCCAAGCCGACATCATAGGATATGGCACCATTAAGATAACGCTTTGCGCGAATACACGGGCAATTGGGACTATGCTGCAGCTTCGCAGAATAAGTGGACATGCGCAGTTTGGAATTCAGGATGCCAAGCCGGCACCATTGGACATGGCGCCACTAAGGTAGCGCTTCAGGTAAGCTTTTGGAAGGGGCATAGGTACTGGACGGAGGTTATTAGGATCCGTGTCCCGACCTCCGATAGGTTATTGTTTGGAGACCCGGGGCTATATTAAGTGTGTGTGTTTTGAGTTTTAGTGGGCATACTAACAGTAAGGACATCACCGTGTCCATTTACCCCAGGTTTTTATACCTTTACCCCGGATGATTTTGTGACCTACTGAAGAGGAGGACATAACGATCCTTTAAGAAACACGTCTGTGTCTCAGTTAAGATTTTTTAACTCACTCATTCCCCTATAGAGCTCTAGGGTATAGTGAGGAGTTGTGTAGGGGTAACTTGTGCGGGGTCGCTCTCATCAGGGCGGGTGCTCCGTTAAGTGCAAGGTTTAGGGTACATAGTATATAGGGAAAGTATATGGTTTTTGATTCCATTCTGGTATATCCCTTCTCCAGACTTGCTCGTACCTATTACTAGAGATGGGCGAACTGATTCTAACGAAGTGGAATTCGTTTAGAATTTCAGGAAAACTTCGGTTCTGAACGAAGTCGAAGTTTGGGGTACTTTGGGTGAACGAAGTGTGCTTTTGATTGATAAAATGGCTGCGGGCACATGGCGTTACATGGGGCAAAGCACTCTGGGAGGAAAAAGGGCATAGCCTGCATGAGATGAAGCCAATCAGAGACCGGCGGGATTCTGTGACGTCACCGCACTATATAAGTCCGGGCGTGACGCTGGGAGCTCACACTCCTCTCACTGTACTGATTAGGGAAGGTGCTGCTGCGGCTGCTTGTAATAGCTCTTACTGAAGAAATGATTTTTATATAGCGATTTTTGGGGGGAGTCTCAGCTTGTCTCAGAGACTGCTTCTCTTAACGTTCTATTTCTGATTTTGTGGGGTATTGGATCTGAAATCCAGTGTGCGTCCACTGCAGCTGCATATACATTTTAATGCTATCTGCTCACAGCACATTGAATATCCAAGGGGGATCTAAGCCTGTTCCTGTTGTATTCATTTAAAGAAACAGCGTTTTTACAATACAAATACCACTTCCTTTTTGGCTGCTCAATTATTTTGCGCAATTTACATCCAGGGGTTAATTAAGCGTTGTTCTGCTGCTGTGGTGACTAAAAGAAACCGTCTTTTTCACCGCCAAAAAATACATTTTTCCTGTAGCATAATTCACAAGCGAAGGTTAATTACAATTTTTTCTCTTGTTGTGTAGCATAAAAAAACACGCCATTGTAACACGCTACATAGCTACTAGTTTGTGGTTGCTCATTTCTTTGGCGCAATTTACATCCAGGGGTTCATTAAGCGTTGTTTTGCTACTGTGGTTACTAAAATAAACCGACTTTCACCGCCAAAAAATAAATTTTTCCTGAAGCATAATTCACAAGCGAAGGTTAATTACAAGTTTTTTCTCTTGTTGTGTAGCGTAAAAAAACACGCTATTGTAACACGCTACAAAGCTCGTAGTTTGTGGTTGCTCAATTCTTTGAGCAATTTACATCCAGGGGTTAATTAAGCTTGTTCTGCATTGTGACTCATAAAATAAACTTTGTTTTCCACCGCCACAAAAAATTCTGTAGCATAATTCATATCCGAAGGTTAATTAAGCCTGTTTGTGCTTTTATATTCAGTAAAATACACAGTGTTTTTAAACGGCACAAACAAGTCAATTTTTCCTGCCCATTTGTGGAGTGCAATTTATATCCAAGGGTTGCCCAAGCTTCTTAGTGGGTTCATTTGGAGTCAAATACAGGGTGTGTATTTATCATATACAGATATCTTCATCAAACAGTGTCTGTACAGTTTAGAACAAACAGTTTGTCAGACAGAGAGGTGGCAGGCTCTTCACCTGCGAGTGGCAGAGGCACAAACATTCCTGAGCACCCCCAAAGGTCGCGCACCAAGGGGGACGCGAGCAGGGGTCACCGGTGAGGCCACAACGCCCTGCATCTGCGGCCGTGGCTGATAGCAACCCAAGGGTTTTTGATTGGGTTTGACTAGGTCATCCACTTCCTCCCGATGACTCTACAACCCCACCAAAGAGTCGGGGAACGTCAACAAAACCCTTTAGTTGGCAGGCCCGGGAGCGGGTCAGGGGCCCTCACCCCCCTAAACCCCCGCCCTGTCCCACCCGGGTTCCCCAGCCAAATCTACTATGGTCTGGGCTCAGCGCCACTATAAGCAAAGATAAACAATTGAGGGGGGCAGTCCAGCTACTTTCGCAGCGAGGAAAGGTCCCAATATCCACGTTTCTTGCGTAGGGGGCAAAAAAAGTTGGAGGTCTCAAGTCTTTTTACAGCCCCATCCCAAAGACCGGTGATAGGCAAGCAGTGACGATGAAACAAAAAATAATAGAGTAGCCGACCGCCTGGGTGGGAAAGGGGCTTCCATCGGCGGAGAAAAGGGCTCACTTGCGCGTCAGGCACGGCGCACCCACAAGTGGTTGTGTGGCCTAGCAGCAGGAAAGCACCCATTTTTTGTGAGGTTGGGACCCAAAAGGGGCCCCGGGGTAAAAAACCCGCTTCGCGGGGTAAAAAGAGGGGAACGGGGGTTCAGCGGGGCAGGGGCGGAGAGCACTTTTTGGCGGAAAAATCCGTACTCGGGGGGGCTTCTTGCTAAGAACCGGAGAACCCCGTTAGGGGTATATTAAATCTGTGGGCAGAAAGTGAACCGGGGCCGGGGAGCAAACTTTGGCACCACGGCCCGCGCCAACACATGCAGCGCACCACCGGTGGCCGGGGAGAAACGGGGCCAGATGTGGTGTCCATCCGCCCCCCCGCAGCAACACAGCAGCAGCGCCAGGGGCACCATGCCATTCACCCAGTCAAGGCCCCCAACCCTGCAAGGGGACTGTTTTCTTTTTGACATCATCTCCCGCCCAGATGCTCCTGCCCCCGCACTCAGGGGCCCAGCATCTTTCAGCAAGGCGATTTCAAAAAAAACAACAGTAAACATCCAAAAACCATCCAAAATGCAGCGGGTGACCGTGCTCCCGTCCAAGTTGTGGTATCATCCCTCCCTTTTTCCAAAAACCCTCACCTTCAAGAACTAATGGGTTGTGCCGACCGAATGGGGGGATTCCAACCGTAATTTCTTTTTTCCCAAAAAGGCAGTACCACACTTTATAAATATTAGAACAGAAGGTGGGCAAGTCCTTTACTTTTCGGTTTTTCCAAGGTGCACGGCAGCGCGGACGTCTGGAGCGTAACTGTCAGGGGCCAGTACATGTCCTTTACGGCCCACTGGGTGAATGTGTTTTTCCCGCCCAGGCACACCAAAAACTTGGACAGGAGACGCGCTTCTCCTCCCTTTCCAAACTGCGGCTTCGCGGCCCAAAGTCCCCCTCCTCCCCTCCACCACCACCACCATCTCAGCCCCCCACAAGTATGCCCACAACCCTATGTGTAGGGCCAGCGGTGTCACGCAGTTTTTACACCTGGGTTTTCCTCGGCAACGAAGTCACACGGGGAGGAACTGTCCCCGTTTATGCAGCAAGAAATCGATGTGTGGCTTTCTCCGCGCCAAAGCAAATCGGAAACCCTGGTGACAAAAGGGGGGGGAACTGGGGTCCGCGCTCAAAGGGGAGGGAGGGCCAGCGCCCGCTGGGCACTGTTAATCTGTTTGAAAGGGTTCCTGAAGTCTTCCACCTATTTCAGAAAATTCTGAAAATGGCCCGGAAATTGTGCATCCTTCATCCATTCCTACAAAACCAGGAACCCTCCTCAAGTTTTGCGGGAAACACACATTTGGACCGACTGTATGAAAAGAGAAAGGCCATTAAAGATTTTTTTTTATGATCCAGGCAGGAACAAAGTACTCCCCGGAACTTTGTGTCCCAGTGGCATCAGGCTGCACCTGCCGTTTTTTGAGGCCATTCAAAGGGGGCCCGTTTTTTCAGTCGCCAAACTTCGGGATAATAACGTCATTCCACCTGCTTCATGTCCTGGAACAGATGCTGAAAAATCTGTCTGGGCCCCCCAGGGGGGGGGGGGGGGACAGGAACGTGGCGACTAGAGTTGAGCGATTGCATTGGCTATCGAGATCGATCGATAGTCGATGTCGGCCGCTATCGATTAAGGTTTTTTCGATAGTGAGCCATCGATTATGCGCTATGACCATTAAAGTCTATGGGAAGCACAACACCTTCATTATTACACCCAACAAGGCTGGAGAAGCTGAAATTAACATCCACAAACAGTCAAATTGTATACATCTACATCTTAGGCAACACACTTAGGTTATAAAAGTCACAGAAAAAAATTCACAGACCATTTACTATCCCTGTCTTGTACCACAGCCTGTACCCTTAAACCTGCATCACCCACAAATTAAAAAGTGCCAGAAGCAAGTATGATTTGAACCATCATGTACTTGAACTGGACATTGAATATCCCTGTCCTGGAACGCAGCAGAGCCCCAAACCTGCATGACCCCCACATTAAAAGTGCCGGAAAAAGTAGTCTTTCATACACCATTTTAGTTCACTGGACATTGACTATAACCTGTCTCTGTGCCACAGCATGAGCCCCAAACCTGCATGACCCCCACATTTAAAAAGTGCTGGAAAAAGGAGTCTTCAACCACCATTTAGTTGAACTGTACATTGACTATACCTTCCTGTGCCACAGCATGAGCCCAAAACCTGCATGACCCCCACATTTAAAAAGTGCCGGAAAAAAGGAGTCTTTCAACCACCATTTTTAGTTTCACTGGACATTGGACTATACATGTCCCTGGCCACAGCATGAGCCCCAAGCCCCCTTGCATGACCCCCACATTTTAAATGTGCCCGGAAAAAAGAGAGTCTTTCAACCACCCATTTTAGTTGAACTGGATATTGGGAACTGATACCTGTCCGGGCACAGCATGACCCCAAACCTGCTGACCCCCACATTTAAAAAGTGCCCGAAAAAGGAGTCTTTCAACCACCATTTAGTTGAACTGGTCATTGACTAACCTGTCCTGGCCACAGCATAGCCCAAACCTAGCTATGACCCCCAACATTTTAAAAAGTGCCGGAAAAGGAGTCTTTCATCCACCATTTTAAGTTGAACTGGACATTGATTATACCTGTCATGGCCACAGCATGAGCCCCAAACCTGCAATGACCCCCCACATTTAGAAAAGTGCCGGAAAAAGAGTCTTTTCAACACCAATTTTTAGTGAACTGACATTGACTATACCTGTCCTGGGCCACAGGCATACCCCAAACCTGCATGACCCCCCACATTTAAAATAGTGCCGGAAAAAGAGTCTTTCAACCACCATTTTTAGTAGAACTGGACATTGACTATACCTGTCCCTGGGCACAGCATGAGCCCCAAACCTCAAGAGACCCACACATTTAAAAAAGTGCTTGAAAAAAGGGAAGTCCTTTACAACAACATTTAGTTCACTGGACATTGACTATACCTGCCTGGCCACAGCATGAGCCCCAAACCTGCATGACCCCACATTTAAAAAGTGCCCCGAAAAGGAGTCTTCACCACCATTTAGTTTCACTGGACATTGCCTATACCTGGTCCTGCCACATGCATGAGCCCCAAACCAGCATGACCCCCACATTTAAAAAAGTTGCCGGAAAGAGGAAGTCTTTCAACCAGCCATTTTAGTTTCATCACTGGACCATTGACTATACCTGTCCTGGGCACAGCATGAGCCCCAAACCTGCAATGACCCCCACAATTAAAAATGCCGGAAAAAGGAGTCTTTCAGACACCCATGTTTCGTTTCACTGTGACGATGACCTATACCTGTCCTGGCCACAGCATGAGCCCAAACCTGCGATGGACCCCCACATATAAAAAGTGCCGGAAAAAGGAGTCTTTCAACCACCAATTTAGTGGAACTGGACATGACTATACCTGTCCCCTGGGCACAGCATGACCCAGGGCCGGATACAGTGGTGGCGGTGAAAGCCCAGCTGCGTCCGTCATCTATTAACACGCAGGTTAAAATGCCCTGATGACGCAGGAACGAAAACTGTCGGTCTGAACAGAGTGCGGAAGCGGAATTGTGAGAACTCCAGCCATCCTCTGTACACAGTCAATACCTGGGTAGCGCTTGCCCCTCCGTATTGAGTGTGGACCAATTGAGCTTCACTTGGAAATACTGGTGGTTTACGCTCTCTGTTTACACCCAGGTGCACTTTATCTTGGCATTCCTTTTCTCATTTTACCAGCGTGCGGAGGAAATGTCTCTGTACTTTGTTCCTCTTCCTTGCTCCATACTCCATGTCTCTGAATAACCTACATCTGTCAAGTTTCCTGTACCTCCCTTGTACAATTCAGAGAATTTTTTTTTTAAACAGCTCTTTTGTACATGCAAGTTTTATAGTACTTTAATTCTAGAAAAACACATTCTTAAATAGGATGGAATCCCACCTTGTCATTTGTTTCTCTTTTTTCATTGTATTACTTGGGTTGACTCAATACAGGGATTGATAGCTATGTAAAGATCTTGCAAAAACAAGTCATTTTTGCAATAGGGGGGGGGGGGGGGGGGGGGGGGGGGGGGGGGTGGGGGGGGGGGGGGGGGGGGGGGGTGTCCATTAACAGTGTCCCTACCTATTCCCCTGTTTCTGACAGCACCATCACCCTTGAGCCACTCCTTTGACAATTGTGAAGAACAAATTTACTGTTAGAAACAGACATTTTTTATAATAGGACCTGAAGTATTGCTGCATTTCAAAGCAGCATGACCCAAAAATTAAAAAATGACTTTCTCAGCCATCCTGTTAAAAATTGTGAGGAGAAAATCCTCTTAGAAGCCACATTTTTTCTGTTACAAAGGACCATATTATTGCGTGTATCTCACAGCTAACACTGACCCCAATAAACTTATAAATATGACTTCTCAGCACTATTAAAAATTGTGATGGAGAAATGCCACTTAGAAGCCACATTTCTGTTCCAAAGGACCATAATATAGCTAGTACCTCACAGCAACATGACCCAAAAAAATTATAAATAAGACTTCTCAGCCACTATTAAAAAATTGTGAGTGAGAAATGAGCCACTTAAGAAGCCACATGTTCTGTCCAAATGACCCATAATTATAGCTGTATCTCACAGCAACATGACCCCAAAAAAATTATAAATATGACTTCTCAGCCACTATCAAAAATTGTGAGGGTGAAATCCACTTAGTAAGTCACATTTCTGTCCAAAGGACCATGATTATTGCTGTATCTCACAGCAACATGACGCTCAAAACCATTGACAATGTTTAAAACTTCTATAAGAAAAGTGAGTAAATGGAATAACGTGTTTTGTCATTAAACCTTGCTGTCTTTAACAGCCTCCTCACAGCAAAACCAGCAAAATGAACTGTTGGGAAAAGAGATAAAAATTGCAGTAAGAAATGATCATTTTAAAAAAAGTTTTTCCAAAGACCATTTCTGTTTGGAAAGGAATGTGAAGTAGACTGGCAACTAATTGTGACCTCGTGCAATTGGGGCCACAACATCATCAGAGATCCATGCCTGATTCATCTTTATCAAAGACAAACGATCCACTTATCAGTGGAAAGCCGATGCGTTTGTCCTGTAATGACTCCTCCAGCTTGTCTGAATTTGCCGCTCAGATATGACGCTGGCTGCTGGGCAGGACAACACCTCTAGGCGTGGACGAGCCAGCTCGGGCCAGTTCTTCCATTTTGGATACCCAGAAGTCTATTGGGTCCGGAACCACATGCAAAAACATCTGTGTTTGGAGACGCAGTATAGTCCGTGCACCCAGATCTTAAAGCTGATCTCTGATGGTTGGATGTGTGCCCCTGCATTGCCATGCGTCGGTGAGGTTGGTAAAAAAGATTGCCAGAGGTCACCCAATAGGCTTCCTGCAACCTTGCCTGCTGCTGCCGCTACGCCTACTTGGCACTCTTACTGCTGTCACGTCGCTGATGTTTTTTCCACCGTGACATTTGGGGATGTGAAGCAGACGCAACAGATGTCTCCAGTTGATCAATCAGCAAGGTCTCCATTACCTGCATTTTACTCTCTATTTGGGTGGGTGGAAGGAAAGTGCTGATTTTGTTTTGTACCGGGGATCCAGGAGGGCGGCCACCCAGTAACTGATGTTCATTTTGATGGCCTTAATGCGAGGATCATGTTTGGAGGAACTGGAGCATCCAAGCACTCATGTGAGAGATGGAGCCTTGATTTCCCAAGCCTCTGGGTCGAGGGGCACTAGCAAACTGATCTTCCTCATCTTCCTCCTCCGCCTCAAATTCGCGCCAACCTCTTTCCAAGGCAGGGACGTCGGTAACATCGTGTCTAGGAATACCTCCTCCTCCTCCTCCTCCGCTGCCTCCGGCACACTTCAACACAGCCCTGACTTGCCTGAGATGATGCACCCTGAGAGCTGATGCGCCACCTTGCACTAGCTCTGGACCCCGAACCACTGCCTAATAAAGACCGATGAAATTGTGAAACTGTCGGGCCTTGTGGATTTGACGGAGAGAAAGGCTCCGTGTCCGCATCTGTGTCCGTCTTCTCCTCCGTCGCTGGCGGGACCTGTTGTTTCAGAGTGTCCAACGATCGTTCCAGAACTAAGATCACCACAATGCTCATGCTGACAAGGGCATTGTCCGCACTGACCATTTTGGTGGCTTCTTCAAAACTGGCAAGGATGGTGCAGAGCTCTTTCACCTGCCTCCACTCTCGGTGGTTCAACACCCCGAGGTCCGTACCGCTGCTTGTCAGGCCATGTGTCACTTCGTACTGCGTAATGGCATTGCGCTGCTGCCACAATCGCTGGAGCATGTGGAGGGTGGAATTCCAGCGTGTTGCCACGTCAACAATGAGACGGTTGACGGGGAGGCCGAGCTGACGCTGCAACGCAGCCAGGCGGGACGAAGCGGGTGTGAACGGCGAGAAGTGCGAACTCAGACCTCGAGCCTCTTCACAGGCAGTCCAGACCCGGTAGCTCTTTAGAAACTATTCTGGACGACAAGGTTCATGACATGTGCCAGGCAAGGGATGTGCTCCAGTCCTACCGATCCTTAATGGCAGCCAGCTGAGTTCGCCCGTTATCGCACACACCTTGCCTGGCACAAGGTTCTTACACCCAGCCAGCCTCGTCTCGTTGCATATAAGGCCGTCCACAGCTCCTTGACCTGTTTGTGGACGGTCTCCAAGGCAGATAATTTCACACGGCCTGGTGTCTCTGGGCACGTGACCACCAGAGGACCCTTGGGGGAAAGAGCTCTGCACGTTCCCTGCGGTTTTGAAGAGCGTGCGCCGTGCCTGAGAGAGCCACCGACACCCCAGAGACATCCACCAGCTCACCCAGTGACGCTGTCACAGAGATATACGGCCTTGGCCGTGCTTACTAGTCCCATGTGTCCGGTGGTGAGTGGACTTTTTCCGGATCACATATGCAGACAACTCGCTTGAAAATTTAGATGACACGTGGCTGGCCATGGCAGGGAACGGCTATTCTGCAAAGAAATGCCTGCTCGCACTGTATTGGGGCAAGCGAGGCCATGACGTGGCGAACCCATCGTGTTCCACCATACGGAAAGGCAACATTCCAAGCCAAAAGCCTGGCAACCCGGACATTCAGTCTTTGTGGCTTGGGATGGTTGGGTTAAAGGTTTCTTGCTGCTCCCCAAACCTGGAAGACAGAAGGTGGCTGCTAGACAGGCCGCTGTACGTCGTGCAGGTCGTCAAACAGGCGGAAGGAGAAGGGTATGAATGTGGTCTCTGGTGGTGCTGGTTGTACTTGGCGACGGCGGGAGCTGAAGCGTAGGCTTGATCCCTGAGTCATGACTCTGAGAGACATGGGCAGCTGAGGAACGCTTGTGGTGGCTAGGAGGAGTGAGGCGAGACAGAGGGTGTGACATGGTTGGAGGCCCGGCGTCGGTCCTTTCCTTTTAGTTGGCCAGTGTTCCCTCCATTTCAACTCAAGCATTCGCTGCGATGTGACAAGACATGTTGGTGTGGTTAACCACTTAAGGTTTCTTGGCCTCACTTATGCGTATACGGCAAAGCGGCATATGACATCGCATGGGTGAATCAGAGGCATGCACAAAAGAAGCCCATGCTTGAAGTCCCTGGACCTTTTTGACAGCGATAAGCTAGGATCCGGGGTTTGCGCCTGACTGTGGCCTCGTGCGGAATCATATCAGGCGGACTTCTGCGACCGCCCTCTCCCTTTTTGTGGCGGGACCCGTATTGACACTACCACCATCGTCTTCTCCTCGTCACTGATGAAAGCGCTCGCAAGCAAATTCTTCGGAAAAGACCAGGAAGGATCCGCAATGTCGTCATCATCATCACACCGGTGACTTGGACTCCTGACTTTTTGCATCCAGAAGCTGGCACTGGGCTACAAGCACGTGCCACTGCAAGGCGTTGCCGACCGTCCCGGGATTTTTGCCGGATTGACCGGCTTCCTTCACCACCTCTGATGGCAACAGTAACTGGCGTCAGAGCAGAGAAAATCATTCTTTTTGGCCTCTTGATCTTTTAACAGCTCTTCTGACCCCAACCGCATTTTGTCCTCAAAGAGGTCTTCAGAAAATGGGATTATCACAGGGTTGGGCCACGAAGTTGACAATTGGGCTGCTTCATGTTTGGACAGATGCTGATGATGCTGATAGACGACATTTTGTGGCTGTGACTGCGAGGACGATGAGTAAGACTGCTAGATTGCAAGGTTGCATTAACACTGAAGGACAGATTGGTCGACATGTTTCGTTACTTAGGATTCACAGGGCCACTGACCCAGCGATGACAGCCTGACGGTCCTCCAACTGACGTACCTCTTGCAGTCGTGTTGTCCCAGCACTGGAAGGAGCACCTTCTCTCGTACCTCTACCTCCATGTGCTACCCCCCTCTTTGCTTGCTTACCACCTGCATTTCCGCTCCATGTTTTCAGAAATATAAAAAATTTGAAGAAGTTTATGGAATAGTTTGGAAAGTCTCTTATTAAAAGACGGCAAATCACAGCTATTCTCCAAATCCCTCTACATCAAAACAAATTGTCTGGATTTCACATTTAACTGCAAGGTGTCTATCAACAAATCTGGACTGGGCAAGAAGACCAAAAAACACGTATCTGTTATGTTTTGATATAATAACAGTATTTTTGGCACCTTTCAATTCACCTGTGTGAATATAGAATACGCCTGTTTTAAGATGTACGTAATCCTGCGTCAATGAACAGTGCTGGGGTGCGCAAAAGTCATAAAACACGTAAGCATGTTATGTTATTGATTATAATAAACTAGTAATTATTTGCACCTTTCAATTCAACCTGTTGGTAATATAGAATTGCTGTTTTAAGATTTACTTAGATGCTGTCATCAATGAACATGTGCTGGTGCGCAAAAGTCAAAAAACACGTAACTGTTATGTTTTGATATAATTAAACTGTATTTTTTGCACCTTTTCAATTCACCTGTGGTGAATATTGAATTGCTGTTTTGAGGAGATTTATGTAGATCTGCGTCAATGAACAGTGCTTGGTGCGCAAAAGTAAAAAAAACACGTAACTTATGTTTTGAATAATAAAACTTGTAATTTTTTTGCACCTTTCCAATTCACCTGTGGTGAATATAGAATTACTGTTTAAGAATTTAACGAAGATGCTTGCTCAATGAACATTGCTGGGTGCGCAAAGTCCAAAAAAACACGTAACTGTTTATGTTTTTGGGATATAATAAACTGTATTTTTTGCACCATTCCAATTCACCTGTGTGAAATATAAGAAATTTGCTGTTTTAAGATTTACGTATATGCTGCGTCAATGAACAGTGCGGGTGCGCAAAAGTCAAAAAACACGTAACTGTTATGTTTTGATATAATAAACTGGTGATTTTTTGTCACCTTTCATTCACCTGTGTGTGAATATAGAATTGCATTTTAAGATTTACGTATATGCTGCGTCTAATAACAGTGCTGGGTGCGCAAAAGTCAAAAAAACACTAATGTTATGTTTTGGAATAATAAACTGTATTTTTTTGCACCTTTCAATTCACTGTGGTGAATATAGAATTGCTGTTTTAAATATTAGTTACTTAGATGCTGCGTCAATGAACAGTAGCAGTTGCGCAAAACAAAAACACGTAACTGTTATCTTTATGAATAATAAACTTAATTTTTGCACCTTTCAATTCACCTTTGGTGAATATACTACATTGCTGTTTTAAGATTAACGTAGATGCTGCGTCATATGAACATGCTGTGTGCGCAAAAGTCAAAAACACGTTAACTGTTTTATGTTTTGATATAATAGAACAGTATTTTTTGCACCTTTCAATTCACCTGTGTGAATATAGAATTGGCTGTTTAAGATTTTACGTAGATGCTGCGTCAATGAACATGCCAGGTTGGCGGGCAAAGTAAAAAAACACTAACTGTTATGTTTTGATGAAAATAAATTTGTATTTTTTGCACCTTTCAATTCACCTGTGGTGAATAACAGAAATTGCTGTTTTAAGATTTACGTAGAATGCAGCGTCAATGAACAGTGCTAGGTGCGCAAAAGTCAAAAACACGTAACTGTTATGTTATGATATAGATAAACGGTATTTTTGCACCTTTCAATTCACCTTAGTGTGAAAAAAGAAATGGTCTGTTTTAGGGAATTTACGTAATGCTGCGTCAATGAACAGTGATGGGTGCGCAAAAGTCCAAAAACACGTAACTGTTATGTTTGCGATATAATAAACTGTATTTTTTTGCACCTTCAATCACCAGTGTGAATAATAGAATTGCTGTATTAAAGATTTACGTAGATGCTGCGTCAATGACAGTGCTGGGTGCGCAAAAGTCAAAAAACACGTAAATGTTATGTTTAGATATAATAAACGTTATTTTTTAGCACCTATCAATTACCTGTGGTGAATATAGAATTTGCGTTTTAAGAATTTTACGTAGATTCTGCGTCAATAACAGTGCTTGGTGCGCAAAAGTAAAAAAACACGTTATCTGTTATGTTTTGACTATAATAAACGGTATTTTAATGCAAATTTTTAAATCACTGTGGTGAATATAGAATTGCTGTTTTAAGAATTACTAGATGCTGCCCTCAATGAATCAGTGCTGTTGCGCAAAAGTCAAAAACACGTAACTTTATGTTTTGAATATAATAAACTGTATTTTTTGCACCTTTCAATTCACCTGTGGTGAATATCAGAATGAGCTGATTTTAAGAGTTTACGTAATCTGCCGTCAATGAACAGTGCTGGGTGCGCAAAAGTCAAAAAATACGTACAGGTTATGTTTTTGAAATAATTAACTGTATTTTTTGCACCTTTCAATCACCTGTGTATGTAATATAATAATTGCTGAATTTAAGATTTTCCTGTAGATGCTTCGTCAATGAACATTGCTGGGTGCTCAAAAGTCAAAAAACACGTAACTGATAAGTTTTTTGATATAATAAACTGTATTTTTTGCACCTTTCAATTCACCTGATGGTGTGAATATAGAATTGCTGTTTTAAGATTTACGGTATATTCTGCGTCCAATGAACAGTGCTGTGTGCGCACAAAGTCAAAAAACACGTAACTGTTATGTTTTGATATATAAACTGTATTTTTTTGCACCTTTCAATGTCACTTGGGTGAATATAGAATTGTTGTTTTAAGAATTTACGTAATGCTGCGTCAATTGAACAGTGCTGGAGCGCAAAAGTTCAAAAACACTAACTTGTTATGTTTTGATATAATGAAACTGTATTTTTTGCACCTTTCAATCACCTGTGGTTAATATAGAATAGCTGTTTTAAGAGATACGTAGTGCTGCGTCAATGAACAGTGCTGGGTGGCGCAAAAGTCAAAAACCACGTAACGGTGAAGTTTTTCGTACAATATACGGTATTTTTTTGGCAACAAAACAACTGTGCTACTACAAGATTGCTGGTTTTTAATTTAAGTGTAAACGCAGGTGGATATATCAACAGTCACAGGTGTAATGGGTAAAATTGAACACCTTATCTGAAATGTATCTGATAATAAAAGTGGAGAGTTTTTGCAGCTAACAAAGAGACCTGCAGATACTAGAAATTATGTTTTATCCAATATAAGGTTCAGGCTGCCCAAAATCCAGGAAATTATTCCAATAGCAAACTGTTAATAATAAAGATATTCGCACTACAATGTCTACACTAAATACTTGGTGAACTTTATCAAGTGTTTTTTTCTTATATTGATAGAGCCGCCTCCCCGCTCCCCACCGCCCGTGAATTTACAGTGGTAGAATCTGCTTTAAAATTGCTCTATCTAACTACATAAAATGATACAACTATCCCTAATTCTAAACTAAATTGGAAGATCACATCTAATAGAGAGGTTTCCTCTGTTCAGACAAGACAAATTTCGCTGAGGCTGTTTGCCACAGGCAGAACGCAGGTTCCTATCCCTATGATAACGACTGAGAAGTACACTAGGCTGAAACAGAAACGCTGTATCGTATGTAAAACCGAGCGTCATGTGTTTTTCCAGCCAATCCAACCATACACATCCCAGACATGCCGTCGCACCCACCTCTAACACTGCTCTATTCTGTAAACTGATTGCCTTGGCCGCCAAAATTACATGAAGCGCCGAAAAAAGGCTGCGAATCATTATAGATGAGCACAGATTTTAACCTTAATTTATCGCATGATCTGGATAATTTTCGATCACCATAACAACCTTGCGATTTCAACTTTGTCGATAAAAAATCGCTTAACACTAGTGGCGACTACATCTCGCGGCACAATGATCCGGTGGGGACTGAAAATGGAGGAGGAGAGGATATTGGAGTGCAGAAGCAAAAAATTGTCTGGTGAAATGAGTGGATTTTCTACCGCGGTGACAGAGAGGAGGAGCAGGAGCAGCGGAGGAGGTAGATGGAGAGAGGAAGACGAGACAGGATACGCCGGCAAGCACCAATGCAGTATACAGTGGAGAATGGAGGTCAGGGAGCCCCTCTGAGTCACTGTTGCAGATGGCGCCCATGCATGCTGATTTGCCTGGCTAGTGACAAGGCCTAATAGTCAGCATCCGGCAGAGGTGATTGACTTCTGGCTCTCACCCTATTGGACCCTCGCTACCAGTCCAAAATGGGAGCCTTTTTCCCAGCTATTGAGAGGGAGGACAAACTCCAAAAACTATAGAGGAAAACCTCCGTAGTCAGTTGGCCGCTGCCTACGTGCGCATCGACCCTCCTCTAGACAGTCTGACTGGAGGTTTCTTCAGCGCTCACTGAACTTACTGCCGCGGACTGCATGGGGGACTGTTGGTGGGTAGGAGCAGTACAAGCTCCATCAGCAGCAACCTAAGTCTGGAGTCCACTGAGAGCAGCTTCCTTCACCCGCCTATGAGGTGGGTATCGCCTGCAGCAGCAGCAGGACTGGGAGCAGACCCTGAACCAACCGGTGGTGGCCTACTGGACAGCACTCTGCCACCCCAGTTAGAAGAATCCGCTGGACTACTGGGCAAGCCAAACTGGATGTTCTGGCTGCAACGTTCTGAGTTTGCATGTGGAGAAGCTGATCCGCCGCCAGTATTGTGGCATGCAGAGCGGGTGTTTCATGCAGCGGTGGGCCGAACGTTACCCCAAGGAGAACCAGCTGTCCACGGAAATGTGAACGACTGGACCTTTTCAAGATGAATCAAGCGTGATCGGCCAGGATTTCGACAAAACCAAGCCTTAGGCGCCAGACTACATCAGCCATGACGCCTCACCCTAACGGTGATAAATGAGTCTGGTTTCAAACTAACCTGCCTCAGCAACTGGTCTAATCCGCCACCCGCCTAATGCAAATATATATAAAACACACATCTGCGTGCCATCTCTCCATCTGCCACCAACCATCTTTACCAGGTGACTGTTATTGCCACCCACCTCACCTGTCACACTCTGTCATGTGCCACTGCTGACCTCATGCTGCTGCTGTGGCTGCTGCCGTAGAGCTCCACACTGTGTCATTGTGCCATTTCTCTGACCCATGCTGTAGCTCCTGCGCCGTCACCTTCCACTCTCTGTCGATGTGCCACTCTGGCCTACTCCAGTATTTTTCCGCCTCCAGAATGTCATGTGCCACTGTCTGACCTCATAAAGCTGGCCACCGTCACCTCCACCTCTCTGTCATTGTGCCACCCTGTGGCCTACTCCAGTTTTGAGCCACCTCCCGAAGTCATTGTGCCACTGTCTGACCTCATGCTGCTGCCGCCGTCACCACCACTCTCTGTCATGGTGCCACTCTGTGGCCTAATCCTGTTTTTGCCACCTCCAGAATGTGATTGTGCCACTGTCTGACCTCATGCTGCTGCCGTCACCTCCACTCTCTGTCATTGTGCCCCTCTGTGGCCTACTCCTGTTTTTGCCACCTCCAGAATGTGATTGTGCCACTGTCTGACCTCATGCTGCTGCTGTGGCTGCTGCCGTGACTTAGACACTGTGTCATTGTGCCACTCTGTGGCCTATTCCTGTTTTTGCCACCTCCAGAATGTCATTGTGCCACTGTCTGACCTCATGCTGCTGCCGCCGTCACCTCCACTCTCTGTCATTCTGCCACTCTGTGGCCTACTCCTGTTTTTGCCACCTCCAGAATGTGATTGTGCCACTGTCTGACCTCATGCTGCTGCCGCCATCACCTCCACTCTCTGTCATTGTGCCACTCTGTGGCCTACTCCTGTTTTTGCCACATCCAGAGTGTGATTGTGCCATTGTCTGACCTCATGCTGCTGCTGTGACCTAGACACTGTGTCATTGTGCCACTCTGTGGCCTACTCCTGTTTTTGCCACCTCCAGAATGTCATTGTGCCACTGTCTGACCTCATGCTGCTGCTGTGGCTGCTGCCGTGACCTCCACACTGTGTTATTGTGCCACTCTGTGGCCTACTCCAGTTTTTTGCCACCTCCAGAATGTCATTGTGCCACTCTCTGACCTCATGCTGCCGCCGTCACCTCCACTCTCTGTCATTGTGCCACTCTGTGGCCTACTCCTGTCTTTGCCACCACCTCCAGAATGTCATTGTGTAACTGTCTGACCTCATGCTGCTGCTGTGGCTGCTGCCGTGAGCTAGACACTGTGTCATTGTGCCACTCTGTGGCCTATTCCTGTTTTTGCCACCTCCAGAATGTCATTGTGCCACTGTCTGACCTCATGCTGCTGTGGCTGCCACCGTCACCTCCACACTCTGTCACTAATGTTGCCACCTGAGCTCTCAGCTTGTTTTTTTCCAGCTTTCGCTGGCATGACTTTATCAGGCAACATTCCCGCTTCAGTTTTTGGTCAGTTTTGCCCTCTTAAGTGCCCAGGAAATTTTATAGTGAAGCGATTCTAAGAGCGGCGGCAGTCATGTGCGTGTCATACTAAAACACAACATTGTATGAAGACCAAACCAAGCTCCCTCTGCATATTTAAGCATGGCACAACGTTCTACAGCACCCTGCAGGCTCTGTTGAGCCTGGAAATAGCTGTTTTTTAACGTGATTCGTCCCGAAGTAATTCGGACCGAAGTTATTTTTTGTCGGGAAATTCGGCAAAGTGAGCGAACCGAATTTTGAGAAATTCGCCCATCTCTACCTATTACCTATTGTTTAATGGACTGTCGGGAGGTGGTGAGTAAGAATATGACATTGGTTGGTCACTAACATGCCTATCTATGAGGGTATTATTTATGTAGTTATTATTTAGGATTTAGTAAAAGTTACGTTTTAAGGGAATATTGTTTTTGTAGTTTTGTTTGAGTAATTATTCCTATTGTTATAGTTTCTTGTAGTTGTATTATTAAAGGGAAGTGAAGAGAGGGCATGTTTTTTCTTAGGGCTTGTCCCCACTGCACGGGTTTTCACCCGTTTTCTCAGACGGTTTTTGGCTTTGAAAACCATCTGAAAATGGGGTGACAACTTTTATTATGGACCTCTATGGAAAACCCGCGCTACGGTCCCCACTGCACGAGTTTTCCATTGGCCGGTTTTTCAGACCGCCGGCAGTCCGAAAAATATTATGTTCATTCTTCCACCCGGTTTTTGGGGCGGAACATGAACATGTCTATGCGAAGGGGAAGGGCTTTTCGACGCAAACCGTAGAGAAAAGCCATCTCCCGACGGCCATGTGCACAACCGCAAAACAGTGCAAATACTGGTCGGGATTTCCGACCAGTATTTGCGCTGTGCCGTGTGAACGGCCCTGTACTGTTTAAAGGTGCTGTTTTTATGTCAGGCAAATATACAGTGAAAACAGCATGCAATAGAACACAGAAATGGACAGGATCATCTTTCCTGTCCTGTCGAAGAACAGAATCCAGATTAAACCAAGGTTTTGTACAATTGAAGTTAATGGCAACAGGCTAGAGATCCTACTGCATTTGTTTTAAAGTTCCAACCCAATTTTTCTAATTGTTTTAAAGTTCCATACTTCTCTAATCATGAAGAAAACAGCAGCCTTTAACAGGAAGCAAACAACATAGACCTTACAGAGAGATATAAAAAATCTCTGTTTTTGTCGGCGTCTAAATCCCTAGCACAACACTGCATCCTGTAACTTGCTTACAATCCTTTTTTTAACCTAGTATTTTTCAGATTTGGCATATGCTTTTGATATCATAGTAGTAGCACAACTAATTTGTAATTCCACCAATGTGATATTTCAATCTACCTACAATCCACACATACAAGAAATCAGACATAAGAACATGATGCAATTTGAAACAACTCTGGTGGCCATTTCCCATAACGTCTATAAAATGGAAGGGAAGTGCCAGCCCTTCTAGATGCCATAAATAAATTTAAAGTGTTTAGCATCTTTTTAACCCTCTTGAAGCCAATAAACAGTGGGCTACATTGTCGATTCTCCCAGGAGTATACCTGATTTTTATGCTTACTCCAGCACTCATTTTTTACACTACATTCTGTTCCCATCAGTAACTGATGTTTAACCCTATAGCTTAGCACTATAGTATCCGAATGTATAGTATCCAAGGTTCGAATGTCTAACCTGCTGCTTAGGTTTTATAGTGATCGATCTTTGCCAGTACATATTTAACTGAATGAAAAAACATTGTGGTGTGGCAGAGTAGAACTACTCCTAGAGTTATTCTCAAGTTGTTATCAAGCAGTGACTTAAGATTTCATCCAGTTATTCCATCATCCAGGTGCATTGTTTTATGACACTCTCAGTACTTGTGCTTGCTGGATGCCATTATCTTTATTTAGCAATGGGGTGTATTTGCATTGTCATTGACAAAGAGCGCCCATCCTAAACACATTTCTATCATTTAACGCTGCACCTGCTATGACGTGCAAGCAGCGCTAATAGGGAAACAGGATGATAATTGCTTACCTTGTTCACCTGCTGTTCGGTCTTGTTTCTTTATATTGAATATTCTCTTTTTAGAATGCTGTATTTGTGTCTTTCTTTTTTTTTTGCTATGTAGGTGGTTAACTGTTCCGTCTTTATAGATTTCCTGCTGTCATAGTTCCTCTCTTACATGAATTAGCTGTATAAATTCACTTCCTCCTCTGTGGTTTCTTTTTGCAGTGTTAAAACATTATTGAATGTTCTCCCTCTATATTTTTAAGCTTTAATTTGAGCGTAGGTTGTTTAACCCATTGAAATACATAATGCACCTTACCCAATTCAAAAGAGCCTTTTATCAGATGCCCACTAAAATTAATATAGCTGCAGGACTCTAAAAATATTCAGTTACAAAATGCACCTATGGTTCATTAGTGGGATCCCAGCTCACGGATCCCCATTGAATTAATCTTTTCAAGTGGCTCGGTGGTGATGGGTGGGGATGGGGATGGGGTTTTTTTTCATTGCATATGGAAATAAATTTTTTGGTCTTTTTTAGATTCTTTCTTATTCCACTGGTAATGTAATATAAAAATGTAATTAAAAAAAAAAATGTTTAATATTGACCAGCAAAGTGGGTAGCAACCTGTGAAATGGTTGCTACAGATTTGGCCCTCTCATCATCCCCCTCCCCCCACCGTTGGTTATCTGACACTGTAAACTACAGGAACTTTTATTTGTGTGCAATGTGTTCCCATTTTGTAATCATCACTTACTGTGTTTCTCAACAAATATGTAATCTTTTAGGCCACTATTCCTAAAGCTTTAATACATAATTGCCCAACACTAAGGGTATGTTCTCACGATATAGAGCCCGCTATATTCTCGCAGCTTCTGAAGTGCTCTCAGCGTAATTGCCGGGAAGAATTGATATGTCTGTTCTTTCCCCGGGTGTGTATTGTGTGCTGGGGGATACAGCAGCTCTTAATGAGAGCTATGAATTACCGTATCTTTGGCCCGTACAGATTGAAGCACAATTACACGGTGAAGTACTGACCAAGAATACGTTGTGTGAACATAGCCTTACGGTATGTTCACACGATTAAATAGCAGGATGTATAGCGCCGCATACTGTGCACGCCACTATACGCACTGGACAGCGCATACCTCTGAAGCCTCTCACTGACTGTCATTCTCCCCAATGCATAATCGCCAGGAAGAACTGACATGTCAGTTCTTTCGCCGGGCGCGTATTGTGCGCTGGGGAAAGAACAGGCAATCATAGCTCTCAATGAGAGCTATGAATTACCTTAATGTCGTCTCATACTTCGGGAGTATTGAAGCGCAATTACACACCGAAATATGGACCGACATTACGCCATGGGAACATACCCTAAGGGCCTCATGTATGAAAACTGTCTAGGTCTAAGACTTTCTTTGTTGCCCATAGCAACAAATCAGAGCTCCCCTCTCATTTCATATAGAGCTCTGAAAAAATTAAAGGGGAGTTCTGACTGGTTGCTATGGGTCTTACACCTAGACAGTTTTCATGCATATCCCTCTAAATCTCTCATAACATGGAAACCATGCTATCCTTTAATTATATCTAATTTGTACAAATTACAGAAAACAATATCCCTCATCATTTAAAGATGCCTTAAAGCATTTTCCCACCTTGAAAATTTCTCTCTAAGACCAGCTGGTAGCTCTCCATGAGCCGGCCTCAAAGAATGAGGAGCTGGCCACACTTGCACAGTTCTCCCGATTCATTTCTGTTGGAGTTTCAAATATAGCCATGTGAGGAATGACCAATTGTCTACAGTGGGGTGTCACTTATTTCATTAAGTAACATAATTTTAGGAACCTAATGTACTCATCTCTGCAGCGCATAGCACGTGGTAGCAGAGGTGAGTCCATGATATTCATAAATGGCTGCTTCACCACAGCTACTAGTGTCTGAAGCCCTCCAGTGGAGTTGATTCTTGGGGCTACAGCTACTGCGCATGATTCGTGCACTTGGCCTAATACTTTCTACTTTCTTTCTCTGTCTTTCTCCCTGCAGGAGCCCACTGGCGTTGTCCCCTGTTCCTCTGTGGGCTAGTCTGAGCCTGCCACCTACCCACCACTGATGAATTTTCTACCTGTTCACAGTACTCAGTAGAAAACTGTCAATAAATGGTGGGTGAGTGGGTCAAGCAGTGGCTCATGAATATGATGAACTCCTCTGTGCTAGTGCTTGGTGTGACCTTTAGTGATAATAAACGTTCTCTAAAACACCGTTACTTATTGGTATAAGTGACATTCTGCTTAAAGGGAATGTGTCATCAGAAATGACTTCTTGTTTAACTCGCGTTTTTATGTTCAACACATTTTTTTAAGAATTTTTGGTCATATTTTTTCTTTAATTTTCCATATCACTTTCAATATTTTTTACTAATTCTTAAGTCCTGCAGTTTTCACTTTGGCCGCTAAGCCGAATAATATTATGAGATTTCCTGTTCTTTATAGATAGATTTTCAGTTGTCTGCTCATTATCATCACAAAGAGGTTCAAACTGAAAGGAGACACCAGTGTGAATAGATAACACAGGATCCACCAGTCACAAGAGGAGATTGTCACAGTTCACCCTTTCACCTCCCTGCACACTGACTTCTTCCCAGGTCACAGGGCATGGCTAGAAAACTCTCCAATAGAAGTCAATGGGACTGAGTCAGTATTAAGTCTTCTATGTGCATGAAGCTACTGTAAAGCATCTCTCTGACTGCTGTTAAAGCAGTGCAACAACATCTAGTGGCCAAAGTGAAAACTGCAAGACTTAAGAATTATTAAAAAAATATTGAAAGTGATATGAAAAATAAAAAAACAACAACCAAAAAGTCTAAAAAATGTGTTTAACATAAAAACGGGATTTAAACAATAACTCATTTTTTGATGACACATTCCCTTTAAAACAGCGGGCCTGTCACTGTTTTATGCTGCCCTCATAGAGGACAGCATGAAGGACATGATAGCTTCTCTTTAAAAAGTCCACTTTTGAATATCGCTTTACAATTTACACATAATAATGACAAAACATTAAAAAGCGTGTTGAAAGGGACAGGACAGCCATCTTTCCATAGAATGGTCAAATAGGTATGAACGCTTCAATTGCTTTATGTACAAACTGTTAGGGCATGTCCCCACGGCAAGGGTTTTTGGTCGGTTTTTCAGAAACTGGAAACCTGCAAGCAACGCTTCCCCATAAACTTCAATAGAAACACCGTGCAGCAGTCCCCACTGAACGGATTTTCTGACGGGCGGTTTTTCACACTGCCGGCGGTCCAAAAAACTTAGAACATGTTCATTCTTCCGCCCGGTTTCCAGATGGAAAATTAACATTGGAGTCAATGTAAACCGCTCAGAAAGTGAGTGAATGGTTTTTTTTCCAGGTTTTTGGGATGGTTCTATGCTTTTGCAAAAAAAAAAAAAAAAAAAAAAAAAAAAAAAATGAGAATGATCCCACCTTTTGTACTTTTTTTTAACACAGGAAGGTCCTGCAAACCTGCTCAGGCTGCAGATCCTCATCGCTACTGGTGCTTGATGTGGCGGTGGATACTGCACGATTAATTTTAAATTATTTTTTTAAAAAGAGCTTATTGAGACAATTCCAAGATGGCCAAAGGAAGTGACCACTGGGTGGAGATAAAAAAAAAAAACACATGGTTTCTTGCACCAAACAGAATATACATCACCAGCCACTTTATTAGGTACACCATGCTAGTAACTGGTTGGACCCCACTTTTGCCTTCAGAACTGCCTCAATCTTCGTGCATAGATTCCACAGGTTTGCAACATGCTCAATTGTACCAAGGGCCCAAGAGTGCCAAGAAAATATTCCCTACACCATGACAACCACCACCACCTGAACGTTGATACAATGCAGGATGATCCATGCTTTCATGTTGTGACGCCAAATTCTGACCCTACCAATCCGCATGGCGCAGCATAAACGAACTCATCAGACCAAGGCAACGTTTTCCAATCTTTACTGCAATTTCGATGAGCTTGGGCAAATTGGAGCCTAGTTTCCTGTTCTTAGCTGAAAGGATGCACCCGCGATGGTCTCTGCTGCTGTAGCCCATCTGCTAAAAGTTCGCCGTACAGTGCGTTCAGATCTCTTCCCTACCATGGTTTGTTAACGGTGGCTATTTGAGTCACTGTTCCTTTCTATCAGCTCGAACCAGCCTGCTGCCCATTCTCACTTTGACCTCTGGCATCAACAAGGATTTCGCCCACCGGACTGCCTCTCACTGGATGTTTTTCTTTTCTCGGACCATTCTCTTGTAACCTAGAGATGGTTTGCGTGAAAACCCAGAGATCCAGCAGTTTCTGAAATACTCAGACCAGCCCTTCTGCCCAACAACCAGTGCCACGTTCAAAAAGAGCTCAATCACCTTTCTTCCCCATACGATGCTCGGTTGAACTGCAGGAGATTGTCTTGACCATGTCTAATGCCAAATGCACTGAGTGACCCCATGTGATGCTGATTATAAATTAAGTGTTCGAGCAGTTGGACAGGTGTACTAATAAATGGCCGTGAGTGTATTTGCACTCAGACAGTTCTTCTGCTTGAAAAACAGTCCAAAACCGCTGGGAAAACCTGGACAAAATCAGGGACAAAAACCGTTCAAAAAACCAAAACTGCCAAAAAACCGACCGGATTTTTTGTCAAAGACAGTCCAAAGACTGCTTGGACGGTTCAGCTGAGGTCAAAACGGAGCTGTTTTTGTCCTTTGCCGTGTAAACGCACCCTTATATGTAGTTATTTTGAATATGTAGTGACTAGAAATACATTAACAATTTGATATAAGCTATGCACTGTATGTACAAATTCCTGTTTTATATAGATTATATCTTTACATAAACTGTAAAATGTCATGACACAAAACATCATGCTCTATCGTTTGCTTGTTATCGCTTACAGTTAGTAAGGGGAATCTATTACCAAGTTTATGCTGCTCTATCTAAGGGTAGCATAAACTAGTGACAGAGACCCTGCCAGCGCTGCTGTATTACTTACTACACTAAAAGTATGTATTATTGGAAAAAATATACATTTTCATATTCACCCGTGGTACATCCCTACATGAATACCTTGGGAAGTGTGGTTTCCAAAATGGGATCCACGTCCTAGGGATTTCATGTACATACAGTGAGGTCTGCAATTGTGACATGGTGCCCAGAACCATTCCATCAAAACCAAATAATGCTCGTCTTCTCAGCCCTGCAATATGCCCAAACAGCAGTTTATGACTATTTGGGTATCTCTGTTCTTGGGAGAAATTGCATAACAAATCTTTGGGTGTTTTTCTCCTACATTTATTCTGGAAATAAAAATTTTAAAGCTACAACTACATATTATTGGAAAACATGTAATTTAACATTTTCATGGAGAAAGGCTAAAAAAATAAATAAAACTAAATGAGTTCTTTGATGGGTGTGCTGTCCTGGTACCTCATGGGCTCTGTATGGGCTCTTTGAGTCCTGCAGTGTTTACAACCAATTATGGGGTATTGCTGTATTTAAAAGACATTTAGAAGAACAAATTTTAGAAGGACTTCTCTCCTCCATTCTTTTTCTGAGCTAAACTACTTACTATTGTGAAAAAAAAATATTTTTTCACAGCCCGTTAAAAAAATAAAAATAAAAAAAAATCTGTAAACCACCTCTGGTGCTCACTATACCCTTATATAAATTCTGTGGTTATAGATACCAAAATGGGTTTATTTGCCGAATGTTTCTTGGCACCGGAAAGCCTTTGCAAACCTGAATCTGTGTCTGAAAAGCATCCTAATATAAGAGAGGTCCCAAACTCCAATAAGTGATCCTTCATTACGAAGCCCCTTATTTGAGTGGCACACTAGGGCCACCTATGGATATTTCAAGAATCTGCAGAATCAGATACATAAATGTTAAGTAGTGTTTCTGTTAGTTACAAAAAAATTAGATTAACCCTTTAAGCCGAACACCTGAAAAGTAGTTAATGACCAGAAATTTTTTTTTGTTTTTGACTCCTTGCGTTTCAACAGTTGGAACTTTTTTATTTTTTCAATTACGCAGTTGTATGAGACCTTGTTTTATTCGAGACAAGTTGTACTTTATGGGGGAATAGTTTAAATTCGCTTATAAATAATTGCAGAATTTTTTTAAAAAAAATGTTTTTTAAAGAAAAAATTATTACACCATTCACATTTCACACTTAATAACTTGTTAGATTAATTCTACAGGTTATTACGGTCGTATGGATAATTAATATGTGTAGGATTTTTTTGTGTGTTATATATGCACAATTATTTTTTATTTAATATTTATTTTTATTTAATTTATTTATTCATTTTTTTTTTTTACACTTTTTCTGTTTTTTTTTCCTTTTTTTTTTTTTAAATCCCCTGAAGGGAGAACTGTTTTATACACTTAGTAATGTATTAGCATATTCATATATGCTAATTATTATTATTATTTATTTTAAAGCGCCATTGATTCCAGGGCGCTGTACATTCGAGGGGGTTACATACATTACATAAATCTAATCTGTGTCACTTTGACACAGGCAGTGATCTGGACAGCACACAGTGTGTCCAGGTCCCTGGCTTGATACACAGGGCTGACCGTGCAGCTGTTCCCCGGGCTCTGTCGGATGACCGGGCGTTCCGATCACCCGACAGAGCAGGGGAACCCTTTGATTGCGCTGCGGTAACGCACCGCCACAATCAAAGGGTTAAAGCACCGGGTTGCGGAGGTTTCCTCCGCTGCCTGATGCTTGCAGGGGATGCTCTGGGATCGGGGCTGTGTAGTACAGCCCCGATCCCAGCGCAGCTGCGGCGCCCGGGCGCCGCAAACTCCGGTGTCTGCAGCGACGTCTAAAGACTTCGCTGCAGACGAACGACCTGAAATGCCCACCGTCTAAAGACGGTGGGCAGTCGTTAAGGAGCTAAAATAAAAAAAATAAAATAAAAAAATTTAAATTTCACTCCCATCTTGCTTTATTTCATGTGGCACATTCTAGAAGACTTATCAACTTCCTAAAAGCGGTTTCGAATATTTTGGGTGCACAGTTTTTAAAATATAGTGAATTTCCAACGTACAAGCCTCTTGTAGCTCGTCCCTAAAAAAAAAAAAATCAGCGTAGGAAAGTCTGAAAAGTTGCTGCTAAAGTTCCTTTTAACATGCTAATTTTTTTTTAAAGAAAAATGTTTATGCTTCCATATCGTACACATATGATTAACTGTAATCATCAACTATTTTGGGTGGTATTGCCAAGTCTTACACACACTCAGCCCCTTTCCCATAATGCCTTGTGATATGCAGATGCTAAGTAGAGGGCGAAAAGGCAAAACAAACTCTACAAGCCGTTCGTTCGGTGCTCTCCTTAAGGAGAGATCTTCCCTTCCTGAGCCACTCGATGCCTCCCACACAGCCAGCCAGTATCGCTCTGCTCTGCACTGAAGAGGGACAAAAATCCCGAAACAGCGTTGTCTGCAGATGAGAGATACTGGCTTGGCTAAAATCCTTTTTGCTTTCTCAAGACTCGGTGGGTCAAAAGCAAATTGAGGATTTGTTACATCCAACAGAGGGCGCTGTGGGCGTCTCAGCCCCTTTCCCATATTGCCTTGTGATACACAGAAAAATAGTAATTTAAAAAAAACAAAAAACAACAGCAAGTGTTCCCAAAATTCCATTAAAACTTGGTATTCTTCCACCAATAAAAAGTCACTTTTTATTGATGGAAGTCAAATAAAAGCATTTAGGTTATTTTTACATAAAATGGCACTTCATATTTGAACATGGTTATTTTAAAAAAAGGCAAAAACTAGCTACGTTAAAAGGGGTTAAAACGTTGGGGGGTATGCTTCCTGCTTCTGGTAAACAGCTGCCTCCAAATTTAAATGTATTAAATCTTTTTGTTTCTAGGATCGTTTTAGTGAATCATACCAAATAGTGCCATCTAGTGGAACATAGACGTTTAAAATGAACATTCGTCTTTGCGCTGCTGCTGCTGCTTGTGTCCCATTTGTAAAAATATGGTTTGCTGAGAAGACCCTTCCCTGACTGTTAAATTACATTTTACTGTATCATATAACATAAAGATCAGACAATAGCTATTTCATATACATCAATATCTAACTTATTTAAAGAAGGCCTGAAAGTCTACTAAGGCTGGTTATGTTAATCCAATTTCTGAAGGGGGCATCAATTGCTAAATACAAGCCCCCACATAGCTGCATTAACAGACAACTAAATATGTTGCTATTGGTCTTGGAATATGGAGACACAAAAAAAAATAATTTCAAAATAATCTTTTGTGGAAATTAAAAAAACAACAACATTAAAACAGTAAATTTGTTATACTCATGATCATACTGACCCTTAAAAAAATTTATCACAGTATCTTTACCATCTGGTGTGAATGGTGTGAATTTGAAACAGGAAAAAAAAAACTTACGGTAATAAGAGCCAATCAATAAGTTATACAGTGGGGGAAAAAGTATTTAGTCAGCCACCAATTGTGCAAGTTCTCCCACTTAAAAAGATGAGAGGCCTGTAATTGACATCTTTCCTCCACTCACTACCTGTAGTAATGGCACCTGTTTGAACTTATAAGAGACAACTGTCCACAACCTCACAATCACACTCCAAGCTCCACTATGGTGAAGTCCAAAGAGCTGTTGAAGGACACCAGAAACAAAATTGTATCCCTGCACCAGGCTGTGAAGACTGAATCTGCAATAAGCAAGCAGTTTGGTGTGAAGAAATAATTAGAAAATGGAAGACAGACAAGACCACTGATAATCTCCCTTGATTGGGGTGCCCAAGATCCACCCTGGAGGTCGAATATCACAAAGGGG
>JAODAL010008994.1:0-113705 GCA_025379985.1 Phyllomedusa bahiana
AAGGCTTTTTGGGGGAGTACTCGCGCATAATTGCGCTGCAATATGCCCAAAATACGTCCTGCAGTTACTGTAATTAATAGCTCTTGTAGAGCGCTATGAATTACCTCCGCTTTTCCCGACACATATTGAATGCCGGATGAAAGAAGTAACATGAAAGAAATGAATGGAGCCGCCCCCCGTGCTTTAGCAGTACATGGCGTAATACACCATATTAACATACCCTTAGGGCAAGTTTACACAGCTGATTTGGAAGCCGATTTTTCAGCCTCCAAATCAGCATCAAACCCTTGTCTGAAAAGCGCCGCACAGCAGCAGCTTTCCGACGAGGATTTGATGTGGTTGTTGAGACGCGCGTTGTTTTAGACGTGGTTTTATTTAATATAATCTGATCATATTAAAAATCATAGTAAATACATTTTATATACATATAGTATATACTATAGTATATATACTTTTCTATATAGTATGTATACTAGTATACTGTATATAGAATTATATATATATTTTGAAGCTCTCCATTACTTTTCTGTGTTGAAAATGCTTCAAGAAATAACATGACAATTCTTTTTCAGTGCCCAAAACGGCGTCCAAAGGAGCACAAAAAAAACGCGTAGTGTAAACTATGATGCAGTTCTCCATACGAAACAACGAAAATTAACTGGGGGCATTTTGGACGCTGTTTTGGGTGTGGAAATCATGCTAAAAACAGCATCCAAAGCAGCCGTGTGAACATACCGTCACAGACAGTTTTGATGAATTCGGCTTACCGTTTGAACCCAGCCTAATAAGACTGTGATAAGGATCTTGTGGATCAAGCAACAGTTTCCATATCTTTTATTCACGAGGCTGAATTTGTGATAGTAATCTCAGAAGAGCCGGTTTTGACGGGTAGCAGCAGGAGTGAAAAAGATTCATTTAGATCACTTCACCCACTATTCTTAATACAAGTTATAAACCATCTTCAGGGTTTTAGAATTGGTCTTCTTGGTTCCTTTCATCTGAGAACACCATAACCATAGTGGTTACCCAGTCTGTTTTTAAAGCAAAAATTAAAACAAATCAGGTCAGAAAAATGCAGCAGTTAAGTAAAATTAATTGAAAACTGTCTCCACGTAGAATGAACGGTTTCCTACAGCGGTGGAAAATCTCGCTGACCGCAGCTGCCACACACATTAAACCAGCAGGATAGGAATTTTGCCTCTTTTGCAGATGCAAGAAGCACTTTAGTTGCAGTTTTTACATCAAATGAGCATTTTAGAGGAATCCATCACCAGGAGATGGCCTATAAATTAGGTCATCTGTATTCCATGTTCATCCTGATGATTGATCTTCTTGCTTTGGAGATGATCATTACTTAGCAAGGGGTTTGGTTGGAAGCCATGCACAATAAAATATATAGCCACATTGAGAAATCTGCCAATCCAGCAGCTTCTCATCCTGCAGTTGTTGATTTGAGACAAAAATGATCAGTACTATTCATAGACAGGGTTATTCCAAAAGGCTGGAGCCTGTAGTAAGGGCTTGTAAATAAAGTCGTATCAGTGGTAGATGGCCGGTGCCTGTAGTATAGGCCTGTAGTTACAGTAACATCAGTGGTAGATGGCCGGTGCCTGTAGTATAGGCCTGTAGTTACAGTAACATCAGTGGTAGATGGCCGGTGCCTGTAGTATAGTCCTGTAGTTACAGTAACATCAGTGGTAGATGGCCGGTGCCTGTAGTATAGTCCTGTAGTTACAGTAATATCAGTGGTAGATGGCCAATGCCTGTAGTATAAGCCTATAGTTACAGTAACATCAGTGGTAGATGGCCGGTGCCTGTAGTATAGACCTGTAGTTACAGTAACATCAGTGGTAGATGGCCGGTGCTGTAGTATAGACCTGTAGTTACAGTTAACATTTAGTGGTAGATGGTCGGGTGGCTGTAGTATAGGCCTGTAGTTACAAATAACATCAGTGGTAGATGGCCGTGCCTGTAGTATAGGCCTGTATTACAGTAACATCAGGGGGAGATGGCCTGCCTGTTGTATAAAACCTGTAGTTACAGTAACATAAGTGGCAGATGGTCGGTGTCTGTAGTATAGGTCTGTAGTTACAGTAACATCAGTGGTAGATGCCCGGTGCCTATAGTATAGGCCTGTAGTTACAGTAACATCAGTGGTAGGTGGCCGGTGCCTGTAGTATAGGTCTGTAGTTACAGCAGCATCAGTGGTAGATGGCCAGTGCCTGTAGTATAGGCCTGTAGTTACAGTAACATCAGTGGTAAATGGCCGGTGCCTGTAGTATAGTCCGTAGTTTTCAGTAACATCAGTGGTAGATGGTCCGGTGCCTGTAGTATAGGCCTGTAGTTACAGTAACATCAGTGGTAGATGGCCGTTGCCTGTAGTATAGGCCTGTATTACAGTAACATCAGTGGTAGATGGCCGGTGCCTGTAGTATAGGTCTGTAGTTACAGTAACATCAGTGGCAGATGGCCGGTGCCTGTAGTATAGGTCTGTAGTTACAGTAGCATTTAGTGGTAGATGGCCGGTGCCCTGTTAAATATAGGCGTGTAGTTACAGTAAAATCATTTGGGAGATGGCCGGTGCCTGTAGTAAAAGGCCTGTAGTTACAGTAACATCAGTGGTAGATGGCCGGTTTCCTGTAGTAAAGTCCTGTAGTTACAGTAACATCAGTGGGGAGATGTCCGGTGCCTGTAGTATAGGCCTGCAGTTACAGTAACATCAGTGGTAGATTGTCCGGTGCCTGTAGTATAAAACCGTAGTTACAGTAACATCAGTGGTAGATGGCCGGTGCCTGTAGTATAGGCCTGTAGTTACAGTAACATCATGCTTAGATGGCCGGTGCCTGTAGTATAGGCCTGTAGTTACAGTTAAAATCAGTGGTAGATGGCCGGTGCCTGTAGTATAGGCTGTAGTTACAGTAACATCAGTGGTTTGATGGCCTGTTGCCTATAGTAAAGGCCTGTAGTTACAGTAACATCAGTGGTAGATGGCCGGTGCCTGTAGTATAGGTCTGTAGTTACAGTAGCATCAGTGGTAGATGGCCGGTGCCTGTAGTATAGGCGTGTAGTTACAGTAAAATCAGTGGTAGATGGCCGGTGCCTGTAGTATAGGCCTGTCGTTACAGTAACATCAGTGGTAGATGGCCCGGGGCCTGTATATAAGCCTGTAGTTTACAGTAACATCAGTGGCAGATGGCCGGGGCCTGTATATAGGCCTGTAGTAACAGTAACATCAGTGGTAGATGGCCGGTGCCTGTAGTATAGGCCTGTTGTTACAGTAAAAATCAGTGGTAGATGGCCGGTGCCTATAGTAAAGGCCTGTAGTTACAGTAACATCAGTGGTAGATGGCCGGTGCCTGTAGTATAGGCCTGTAGTTACAGTAACATCAGTGGTAGATGGCCGGTGCCTGTAGTATAGGTCTGTAGTTACAGTAACATCAGTGGTAGATGGCTGGTGGCTGTAGTATAGGCCTGTAGTTACAGTGACATCAGGGGTAGATGGTAGGTGCCTGTAGTATAGGCCTGTAGTTACAGTAACATCAGTGGTAGATGGCCGGTGCCTGTAGTATAGGCCTGTAGTTACAGTAACATCAGTGGTAGATGGCCGGTGCCTGTAGTATAGGCCTGTAGTTACAGTAACATCAGTGGTAGATGGCCGGTGCCTGTAGTATAGGCCTGTAGTTACAGTAACATCAGTGGTAGATGGTTGGTGCCTGTAGTATAGGCCTGTAGTTACAGTAACATCAGTGGTAGATGGCCGGTGCCTGTAGTATAGTCCTGTAGTTACAGTAACATCAGTGGTAGATGGCCGGTGCCTGTAGTATAGACCTGTAGTTACAGTAACATCAGTGGTAGATGGCCGGTGCCTGTAGTATAGGCCTGTAGTTACAGTAACATCAGTGGTAGATGGCCGGTGCCTGTAGTATAGGCCTGTAGTTACAGTAACATCAGTGGTAGATGGCCGGTGCCTGTAGTATAGGCCTGTAGTTACAGTAACATCAGTGGTAGATGGCCGGTGCCTGTAGTATAGACCTGTAGTTACAGTAACATCAGTGGTAGATGGCCGGTGCCCCTAGTATTGCATATCTTACAAAAGCGTCTGCAATGCAAGCCATACAGATTGCAACTTCTTCAGCAGCTGAAACCAAAGGACTAACCGTAACAGCATGACTATTGCACTGACTTGCAGGACCGATTGGAAGATGACAAATTCATAGACAAGCTGGTTTTTAGTGACGAGGGTAGGTTAATCGCCAGAGCGGTAGAATTTGAGGCTCAGAAAAACTACATACCCTTATTGAGCACGAAGGACTTGCCCAAATGAAATGTGTTCTGAGTAATGATCAGATGCAAAGTCTATGGTCCCCTCTTTTTGCCAAGGATACAGTCACTGGACACTCCTACCTTGACAATAAGAAATGGTTATGCCACAGGTAGAGCAATTCTGCCAATGTAATCCATCAGCAGAATGGTGCACCTCCACATTTAGATGTTCCGATACTTGAATGAAAGTATACTGCAACGTTGGATGACCGGACTGGAAAAAACTATTCACCAAGGTTGCACTGGCCTTCATGATCATCTGATTTAACACCTGCCGACTTCTTTCTGAGGGGCTACATCAAGTATCTGCCTCCCCAGCCACACGTATCACCGAAATCGTAACGTTCATATCCGAGGATGACGTGTCTGAACAGAACTGGACTACCACCTACACATCTGCCGTGTCACCAATGAAAAATCACTTTGAACAATTGTAATGTATAGATAAAACTTGGAATGATGGTGTCTTTTCATGTTAATAAATGTGTGTTATGCTCTCCCAGTTATAAATACAGCAGCTAGAATTGTGCGCCAACCTCTTTGAATCACCCAGTATTAATATATAGGAACAGCTGCTTATATGTAAAGCTTGTGCTGTACAAATCTGTGCCGACTAGAGGAATCTGTTGGGCAGGAGTGATCTATAACGAATCGCTTCCATCAGGACAGATGTGCGACGTTCCAGACTGTGCTGGGAATTCTGATCTCTATAAGACAACAGGAAAAGTTCGGGACACGTGATGTTAGGCAGCTTTAGATGGATTGGGTACGGTCGGACTTCTTAAACACTTAACACGAGGTGCCATTATCTTGTCAAAATGTATACTCATAACAGCAGGATCCTCTCCTATGAAGGGCAAGGATACATTATGACATACCTGCAAAAAACTCAAACTCTGCAAATGGAGTTGGAAACTGTATAAAAGTAAAAAAAAAATTTGGGGAATTTCGAGGGAAAGACAAGCCTGACAAGTGAAATAAGTGCTCCAATCATGGGTAGAGAAGGGATTGGTTAAAAAAGTATTCTCACCATATTTACATAGTTACATAGTAAACTATGTAAATATGGTGAGAGTACTATTAATTATATATATATATATATATATATATATATATATATATATATATATATATATATATATATATATATATATATATATATATATAATATAAATTAGCTTTAAACATGTAGACAAAGCTGTAAATAAAGATTATCCCCAAATACATTTCTGTTCTGATTTTGTTTCCCTTCAGAAGTAAACAAGTTCTCATCTTATGCTTGTTTACATTTGCTTTCCTAGGTAACCACCTCTGTCTGCTCTGGCAGCCCTGGATGGTGACAGCCCTCCCTGCTGTGTCTTATCAGCATCACAGGAGCTTGTTTATCTTTCTAATGGCAAATTTTAATCATTTAAAACTCTGCAGCCTTGTGCCCTGTTAAAAGTCCTATATCACTGATGTTCCTCTAACAGGCTCAGCTAGGAATAGCAGAGCTGAAATATCAGTCACTGCTTTAGAACCACTCAGAGCAGGCTCCCACTCCCCGAAGATGGCTGTGAAGAGCAGGCTCTGTAAAACCCCTTTGAAGCAGATTAAGAAATGTATTAGAGCACTAATAATACATACATTTATATCTTTATGCATATATATATATATATATATATATATATATATATATATATATATAATATATATATATATATATGTATTGTCCATACACAAGTGGCAGTACATAAGGGTTTGTACTACAAGAGCTTTAACATGTTTTCTTCATTTCCTTACTTTGCCATTTCCCCCACCTTTTGTGGTAAGCCCTTAAATTGGCCTCGAAACAAACTTCTGCCCTGCTTTGATGCTGTAATCTGCGTTCCTGGAAGATACCTTGTCATTATCTGTACGCCTGAGGCTACATGGGCGACTGTTGTTGCAACATTGTGTGGAATGACCTAAAACTGTGGTTGCTTATTCTATTAGTCGGACAGCATCCAAAGCAACCCACCAAGGCTTCAGGACAACGCAAAGTATCCCATTTAGCCCTAGTATTATAGTGATCCTTTAGATACATATGAGAGATTATAAATCTTCCATTATGTATACTGAACTATTGTAGCCCGGGTGAGGTACACTGAGTAGCAAAGGTCTACATTGGATTATACCTCCATTGCTTTAGGACACCAAGAACATAACTGTGTATTTCCATTCTACTGATTAGTTTTAGGGGCCGTTCACACGGCTTATTGCGGGCATGGATTCCAGCTGTACTGTGCGCCGTATTTGCGCTGCAGTACGGCTGAAATCCGTGCAAGGCATTACGGTAATCCATAGTTTTCATAGAGAACTGTGGATTCCGTCTCTCCTCTCCGCGAATACGTGACATGCACATTATCCCGGCGGGATACGCGCCGTGGATAATGCATGTCTATGGGGCCGGCGAGCAGCCGCCCCCGCCCCGCCCCGTACTCAAGCCGTAATTGCGGGCGAAATCCGTCCCGCAATTACAGCTTGAATAAGCCGTGTGAACCTCGCCTTAGACATGTAGGCAAAGGTAAATAAACATTCTTATCATATAAATTTTCCAGTTTTGCTTCATTTCAAAAGATACAGCAGGTTATCTATCCTACTTGTTTACAGATGGTTTCCTAGATTACTGACCACCTCTGTCCTCCAGCCATGCAGTCCCTTCCTGCTGATAGACTGAAGTAGAGAAGGAGAATGTGAGCAAGAGGCAGTTGATGATCTAGGAAACCATGTGTAAAGAAGCAGGATAACCTGTTCTGTCTTTGAAATGAAGCAAAACTAGAACAGAAATGTATCTGGTAAGAGTTTTATTTACCTTTGCCTATATGTCTGAAGTTGATCAGTGAGACGGGAATATCCCTTTTAAAAATATATCATGGTTTTTTTACTCATTGTAAAGATGATCAGAATTGTGATTACCTTTGTTTCATGTGCACCATATTACTTTATGGGTGCTTGCTTTCTCTATGGGGAATATGAGTACAATGCACCTTAAAGGGTCTGTCATTTTTTTAACACTGTTAAAGAATTCAGAGTTAATAGAGGGGCTCCCATAATCAGGAACCTCATCAACAGAGGAAACTGTGTCTTTTGCTGTGAAGGACCTGTCCTGTATATCTCAGACATTCCCTGACGCTTAAAGGGAACCTGTCACATAGGATAGGTTATGGCCCCCTTGCTGAGGACGCACAAGCTAGTGACAGACATGCTGTTTCCAGCGCTGTGTCCCTTATTCTGTAAGATGCTGTAGTTTTAGAGCATAGCCTGAGATGGGCGGGGTTTGAAAAAAACTGACTCTTTATAGGACTCTTTTCTGGCTGAAAACTGCAGATTTGAGCATTAAATGCTCTGAAACTGCTGCATCTTACAGAATAAGGAACACAGCGCTGGAAACAGCATGTCTGACACTAACTTGTGCTGTCCGCAGCAAGGGGGCATAAACTATGTGACAGATTCTCTTTAAAGGGGTTTTTCCATAAGCGCACATTATCTGTGAAGTATCTGACTCATGAGGATCCAACCATTGACACTCCTACTGATCACAAGAACAGGAGTCCCATGTCCTCAGGTTTGAATGGTACAAGTATGTGCACTGCCACTGCATTCAAACTATACGAGACTGCCAGAGATAGCGGAGCACTGTACTCAGCCACCTTTGGAGTAGAGCTTAAAATGGGGCAGCAGAACAAATACTTGACCATTGCTAATTTAAAATAGCTTTTTTAGCTATGGTTGGTGCCCCACTGATCAGACACTTATTGCCTATAAAGGTGGATCGGTAAAAACTTGAAATTATGAGGAAAACTCTTTAAGGGCTTGTCCCCACGGCAGATTTATCAGTCAGTTGAAAACCGCCTGTAAACCGCCTGTCAACCTTTCACATTGATTGAAATAGAAAATCCGCGCAGCAGTCCACACTGCACGGATTTCCTGCTGGATGGTTTTTCAAACCGTTGGCATTCCTAAAAACTTAGAACATGATATTTCTTCCGCCCGATTTGAGGGCAGAAGATGTACATGTCAGAGGTTGAGGGGGACAGGCGAATCCACAAACCGCGGGCAGAACGGTCCTCCAAAACAACATACAACATGTCAAAATACCATCCGGATTCTTTAATCAGAATCTGGCCGGTATTTTAACCTGCCATGTGGACGCACTCTAAGGCCATGTTCACACGGCTTAAAATGGGCCGTATTTCGGTCCGTAATTACGCGCCGAAGTGCGCAAATTACGGGCTGAAAACGGCCCATTCATTACGGTAATCCACAGTTCTCATAGAGAACTATGGATTACGTCTCCTCTCCCTGCTCGGCGAATACGCCGAGGGGGGAGATAATTGACATGTCATTTTCTAGCGGCGTATACGCGCCGCTAGCAATGATTGTCTATGGGCCGGCGAGGTGCCGGCCCCCCGCTCCCGCCCCCGGCCACACGGCGTAACTGCGGGGCGTAATTACGTCCCGCAGTTAAGCCGTGTGAACATAGCCTACTTCTCCCTCTCCCCAGCAGAGCTGTGTGAAGATGCAGGATGCCGGCAGCAGGACAGGTGAGTGCATTAGCGTGGGTTGTGTGTGTGTGTTGTGTGTGTGTGTGTGTGGAGGAGGGGGGGGGGCTACCAGCCTGTGTATGTGCGTGTGTAATGTTTCTATATTTAAAGGTTTACTTCGGATTCAGTGGACTACGTCGGATCAACCTTGGATCTATTTTTTTTCAAGTAAAATGGTTAAAGAGGGCTGTAGTTGGGGAGTGTTTATTTAAATAAAAGTTTTTTGTGCAATTTCTGCATGTGGTTATTTTTCCATATAATTCCAGTGATAGTAATGGAGGTGTCTTTCAGACGCCTCTTCATTACTATCGCTCGGGCTTGGTGTCAGCCAATGGTGGTTCTTATTGCCCAAGACTGATAATATCCCTGTGTCACTATTACCCCAATACCCAATGCACTAAGGGTACTGGGAAGAGCCGGTAACCGTCAGAAGCGGACCTTTTAATGTGATCGTCCGCTTCTGGAGAGGCTGCAGGGTGGTATTTTTAGAATGAGAAAGTACCAGTATCGAAGGACCTTCCCATTCTTATAGCATGAGGCTGCAGCTGTCAGTTTTACCTTGGCTGCTTATGGAAAATGCGGGGGACTAGACGTCGTTTTTTTTTTCTCAAAATTTATTTAATGAGAATCTAAACCTGGGCATCCCCTATAATGATTACAGGAGTTACCCACTTTAGGATTCTCAATAAATAAATGATTTTTGAAAAAAAATAAACGAAGTGGGATCCCTCACATTTTCCATAACCATCCATATACAGGGTTTATGCAATGTCAGAAACAGCAGATGTAATACTGACGGGCAGCTACAAAGCAAAAATAGATTTGTTCACATTTAGGTCGGGATTATCTATGGTAATTGTCTGCTGTGGATTTTGTAAAATATGTACAGTATCTCACAAAAGTACACGCCTCACATTTTTGTAAATATTGTATTAAATCTTTTCATGGGATAACACTGGAGATATGACACTGATACAATGTAATGTAGTCATTATACAGCTTGTATAACCATGTGAATTTGTTATGCCCTTAAAATAACACACAGTCATCAACGTCTAAACCGCTGGCAACAAAAGTGAGTACACCCCAAGTATTTTCCCTCCACAGGGTCATGTGACTCGTTAGGCCATGTTCACACGGCTTAAAATGGGCCGTATTTCGGTCCGTAATTACGTGCCGAAGTGCGCCAATTACGGGCCGAAAACGGCCCATTCATTACGGTAATTCACAGTTCTCATAGAGATAATTGACATGTCACTTTCTAGCGGCGTATACGCGCTGCTAGCAGTGATTGTCTATGGGCCGGCGATGTGCCGGCCCCCCGCTCCCTCCCCCGCTCCCGCCCCCGTCCACACGGCGTAATTGCGGGGCGTAATTACGCCCTGCAAATACACCGTGTGAACATAGCCTTAGTCTTAAAAGGTTTCATGTGTGAATGAGGAGCAGATGTGTTAAATTTGGTGTTATTGTTCTCACACTCTCTCATTCTGGTCACTGGAAGTTCAACATGGCACCTCATGCCGAAGAACTGTCTAAGGATCTGAAAAAAAAAAAAAAAAAAAAAAAGATAAATAAAGATGGCCTGGGCTATAAGAAGATTGCCAACATCCTAAAACTGAGCTGCAGCACGGTGACCAAAACCATACAGCGGTTTAACGGACAGGTTCCACTCAGAACAGGCCTCACCATGGTCGACCAAAGTTGTTGAGTGCACGTGCTCAGCGTCCCATCCAGAGATTGTCTTTTCAAAATAGATATACGAGTGCTGCCAGCATTGCTGCAGAGGTTACAGGAGTGGAGGGACATAAGCCCTCCCCCAAAAATAAGCCCTAGCCTGATTTTCACATATTCTTGGAGGAAGCTTTCAATATATGCCCTACTCCAAAATAAAACCCTAGTTAGTCAGCGCCTCCTGAATGATGTCACCTCGTTCAGTGCTGTTCCCGAACCCCGCTCATCCCCATAAACAGCCTGTTAGGCCATGTTCACACGGCTTATTTTGACGTGGTTTTGGACGAAGTTTTGGGAGCGTTTCCTCGTCCAAAATGCTTCCAAAACGCCCCCAGTTCATTTAATTGATTCCTAGGTAAAACCTCGTAATTCACACACGATTAGGTTTTTTACACGCTTCTTTGAAAGCGCTGAAAAAGAAGTGTCATGTCAATTCTTGAAGCGTGTTTTAGGCACCTTTTCGGCGTGGCTTTTGTCCTGGCTATTAATTTGTATGGGTGAAAAACGGGTCTAAAACCTCTTCTGAAGAAGCGTGTTTCAGGCGAGGTTTTGGGAGCAGAAACGCTCCAAAAACCTCAATCAAAACCACGTCAAAATAAGCAGTGTGAACATGCCCTTAGACTGGAGGCTGTGTGGAAACCTTCAGTATTTTCAGGCTTAAGGACCTGAGATGTCACAGTCACATGACTCGCAGGTCCTTCAGCCCAGGCCATAGAGTGCAATGTGTAAGTGAAAGTTCAATGTATACACACAGTGAATATATAAACTCACATTGCATAGACACACAAGTTTATACAATCACACAAACAATCCCTTATCTTAAAGTGTGGCTACTGGGACTTGCAGTTTCCCAGCATGTCACACTTTAAGATAAGGCACTGAAAGAATAGACACACACTCCATGGTTTTCGACTATAGGGTATGTACTGTGTGTGTATATTTACACACACATGCACAGTACATACCCTATAGTCAAAAACCATGGGGTGTACAGGTGTGTATATAAAAGCTGATATTTGTAGTTCACGGCAGTTGCCAAGGAACTAAATATCCCAGCACGCCGTGTCTGCACCCCTTGTGTAAAAAAAAAAAAAAAGCCCACCCCCAAAACTAAGCCCTAACCCTTTTCTTGGGAAATGAAAATAATATAAGACCCTGCCTTATTTTTGGAAAAACACGGTATATATAATCTATATAAATCTTTCTTCGACTGTATGTATGTATTCTTGTATAAGGACACACATTGTGTGTATATATATATATATATATTATATATATATATATAATATATATATATATATATCTATATCGTGTGTGTGTCCTTATACAAGAATATATCCCTATGCAAAAATACATATCACACAGTCACGTGTTTAAAACCTATAATCTATGTCTGTATACTAGTCATATGATCAAGCTACCACTACACATTACTGACAGAGGCCTTATTGTTTTGTTTGATTTTAAACTTCCTATTGTGTTTGTGAAATTAGTATCCTCTAGTAATGTTGAACTTCATTTTTTCCATTTCCAAAATAACCAGAAAATAAATTAAAATGTACTAAAGAACAAAAATAAATATGTAATACAATTGTATTAAAAAAAAGAAGCAAAAAACATTTCCAAAATGTATATTAGAAGGTTACATTTGGGTTCCCAACAATGTCCTAAAATAAGGGGTCATGGCATTCTGTTAAAGGTTTTACCCACTGGAAATTCCAGCTAGGCATCAATGGGGTGCCTAACATTCAGACTCCCTACCAAAGTGATCTTCTGAAGCATGTACCCGATCTATCCAAAAAATGTCTGTATATGCAGGACTCCTAAATCAGATTTATAACTACATGTCCTTCTCTATAATTTCACATCCTGCACAGCTCATAGGAGCGTATGACACTTCTGAAATAACACAAAAATTGGATAGAAAGAGACATATGTCCTTACAAACTTTCCTTTTACAATAAACGCTTTAAAAATACCATAAAAAAGTATGCCTGAAAAAACAGCTTGCTCTGTGCACAGATCTGTTTTCTTAGGCATGGCCGCTGGTCGGAAGCCTTGAGTTGGATAATGAGAAGTTCCCTGGTTCTTGTATGTTGTAACATTAATGACATAATAAAAAGCAGGCAACTAAATAACAGAGCAAGCTCTCTTCCTTACAACCCACCTGCTCCCTCTCCCACAGCCAAGTCCTCACACCAGGCACAACTCCTCACCCACTGCTGCTGCGCCGTTTGCTGCCAGGAACAAGCCCTGCGTGTACACACTACACAGGGTTTACAAGTAATTAAGGTGCCCACAAACCTCACCAAGTGTGAAATACAGCTGGAATCCGACATATGCAAGCAGCAGCTAGGTGTCTCTTATAGAAGAGCCACATTCCTCTGATGATATTACACAATTGAAGGTTACAGAACTGTAATTCATCTCATAGGTCTATGGGTTATCAAAGCCGTTATTGGCTGCTGTTGGTAACTCCTCTGTTTTTCATGAAAAGCTTTCCAAAAGATTAGGTAGCACTGGATAACTGGCTCATGTAAATTCTCCAGATATGGTCTAATATTCATACACACAAAAACGGATCACAAGCACTCCGCAAACACTGTCTCTTGGCGTTTGCAGAGTGCTGCTGATCCGTTTTTGTGTGTTTGCATTGTTTTGCAGCCATGTCAACATGCACCTCTGCCAATTTGTTTCAAACTGTTCTGAAAGTGCTTTTTTTTTTTTTTAACGTTTTTGGATTGTATTCATGGGACGTGACTGCCTCCATTTTGGTCCTGCACTCAATCCTATGGTGTTTCCATCAAACGGCATTGCTGCCCTTTCAAGTCATGAAAGAATGGAGGCCTGAAAAGGCACAGAGAGAGTTGAAAATACGTGTATAGTGTTGGTCCCAATCTGAATAGAGGTCACCTGCCGCTGGAGATTGGGCCCTCACAGTTTAGATAAAAAATGTGCGCTGAGAGCCTCCAATTTTCATTTATCCTAAATGTAGCAGAAATGCATTTTCAAATCATTTGTATATTCAATGTTTAACTATCCCTAAGGGCATGTCCCCACGGCATGGGTTTTCGGCCGGTATTTCAGACCGCCTGAAAAACCGGTCGAAAATTAGCACAATTGTGCTCTATGGAAAACCCGTGCAGCAGTCCCCACTGCACGGGTTTTGCGCCGGCGGTAAAACATTGTAGAAGCACAATCTTCCGCCGGTTTTCGGACGGAATCTGTGCTTCTCAATGGGGGGGGGGGGGGCTCTTCTCCGCTCATCGGGTTAAAAAGCCACCCCCCCCCCCCCCCCCCCGCGGGGCCGTTGGGGACGGGGGCAAAACAGGACAATACCGGCCGGCAAACCGGCCGGTATTTTGTCCTGGGGCAGTGGGGATGCGCCCTAAGGGTATGTTCACACGTCGTGTTGGGTCAGTGTGAACATACACTTTTAGATGCGTGTTTGGGTCCATCTAGATGGACCCAAACAAACATCTAACAATGAGCAGTGTGATTTTACACTGCTCGCGATGTAAAACATGTATCGGCGTTCAGATGAGTGATCGCCAATGCGTGTTACATTGCGTCTGTCGGATCTGTCCAAGAATTGACATATCAATTCTTGGTCTGAAAGACGCAGCAGGAGCCCTATAATAAACTATAGGGTGTGATCCTGCTGCATCCAACTGGCATCCAAACACGCAGTTGCATGTTGGATACGTGTTGGATTCGATCAACGCTACATTTTTGGATGCGATTTTTCGGATCCAACACGGATCCCAAATTTTTATTCCGAAAACCCGTGTAACATACCCTAACGTTTCAGATGTGCGAAAAGTTTTTGTGATTGATGGGTTTTTTCCAGGGCCGTGTCATTTTGGGGTATGCACCATTTTGTTAACTATTATTCTGGAAGTGCTGCCCTTTTTTTTGGGGGGGGGGGACGGTTTAAACATAACTGCCACCCAAAATTTTTTTGTTGCATTTTCCACGGATTCAGTATGTAGAATCCCCGGTCAAAATTCCCCGTATAGTCTTATCGGTTTATGAAAAGCCCGTTTCCGTTAGGTAAGAACATTCCATATTTCATGGCATTGTCGTCGGATTCCCGTACATTCAATGTGCGATCCGATGACAATTCTAAAATGGGGGTTTTTTGGATAAACTCGCCAAAACCCCAAACCAAACAAAGTTAAAAAGCTGCGGATTGGATCCATTTTAACATTTCTGGTTTTAAAATAGGGCCCAAATCCATATCCTAGCTCAGAGTTCGGCTTTAAATCCTTCCTTTTTATCTTTGTTTCACTACAGCTTTTTTCCTTTTAGAGTTTGAAATTTTGCTTTTGTGCCCCTTCAAACCTTTTTTTGGGCCCCACTTAAAAAAGGGTCATAACGATATGGGTTGCTGAAGTGGGGTAAGGGGGAAAATCCCCGTTTTTTCTTTTTTAAAAATTATTTCTTTTTGAGCGCCATTATTTTCCCGGGCTGGCAACCAAAGGGGTTTTAATAAGAACATGGCCAAACAAATACAAAAAACACACAAAACCCGCGAGAGCTTACAATTTGCAAGATTTCCTCTAGTCCCCTATCACATATGCTTTACATATGAAGTTGTTTAGTACAGGAAGCATAGTCCAAAAGAGACCGGGCCTCATTTATGAAAACTGTATAAAAGAAAGACTGATTTTGTTACCCATAGCAACCAATCGAAGCCCAGCTTTCATTTCTTATACAGCTCTGGAGAAATGAAAGCTGAGTTCTGATTGGTTGCTATAGGCAACAAGGAAAGTCTTAGGCCACGTTAACATGGCTTATTTGGGCACGTATTTCAGCCCGTAATTCGCGGCGTACTGCGCGAATTATGGGCTGAAATACGGCCCAGGCATTACTGTAAACCAAATTCCCATAGAGAACTATGGATTACTTTTCCTCTCTCTGCTCGCGAATCCGCCACGGGGGGAGATAAGTGACATGTCATTTACTAGTGGTGTATACGCGCCGCTAGAAATGATAGTCTATGGGCCGGCGAGGTGCCGCCCCCCCGCTCCCGCCCCCGTCCACACGGCGTAATTGTGGGGCGTAATTACGCCCCGCAATTAAGCCGTGTGAACATGGCCGTAGGGTATAATACGGCAGGTGTTTTGGGAGCCGCGTTGATCTGCGCGTACTCCAGAGGTGCGGGTGTGGGTGTGTGTGGGTGTGTGTGTGGGGGGGGGGCCCTGCACTCCACCGGCCCCATTGACGAGTATTAAAAGCGCGGGAATCGCCGTCGAGTAATTGACAAGGGCACTTTCTCCCGTGTGTACAATACGATCGTATTGTACACGCGGGAGGACGAGACGTAATCCATAGTTCCCTATGAGAGCTATGGACTACCGTAATTGCGGCGCGCATCTCGAGGTGTATTAAGCGCAAATACACGGCGAAATGTGCACCGAAATTGAGCCGTGTGAACATACCCTTACTGTTAGACCGGGCCTTATTTATGAAAACTGTCCAACACCAAGACTTTCCTTGATGCCTATAGTAACCAATCAGAACTCAGCTTTCATTTCTCCAGAGCTGTATAAGAAATGAAAGGTGGGCTTTGATTGGTTGCTATGGGTAACAAAGTCAGTCTTAGTTTTATATAGTTTTGGACTATGCTTCCTGTATTTCCCAACTGGGAAAGTAAAGCATATACAATAGTGAAGTAGAGCAAACATAGGGCAAAAAAACCTTGGTTTCTAAATGAAATTGTACTGCTTACCTGCCAGCTTATGAACCTGCAGGCAGTCTCCTCCCGTGGACCCACGGGATCTCAAATACGCTCCATAGCAAAATGTTGAATCAACACCATAAACGTAGCAAAAATTGTAGCAGTTTAAAAAAAACTTCATATTTTATTCCAAAAAAGTAAAAATGTCATATTCTCAGCAGAAAGGCCAGCTGACGCATTTCGGTGTTACCACCCTTATTCAGAGCCGCAACAAATAGGGGTGATAGCCCCGAAACGCGTTTATGCTGCTGAGATTCAATATTTTGCTACCAAAAAAAAACTACATTTGCCTTAAAGATTACTTTTGCTCCCCCGTGGTAGACGTTAGGTATACCAACAACAGAGGCCAAAGACGTTACGTGTATGGGGTCTGAGAGGTTTTGGCTTTGCAAAGCATCACATCCTTTGCATTGTAGAGGGTAAAATCTACTCTGAGAATCCACAACCTACTGGAGAAACTGATCTGTGTTGCATTTAATATTCTGGGCATAATATACATTGAAAAACCACCTAATCTAAAGAAGGCCTAACTAACTCACTACTGAACGGGACCATAACATCCAGAAAAAAAGAACTTGGGATACAAAACTTCTATGCTGACATGAGTGCAAGGACGGTCAATGTTTTTTTACAGTGTTAAAGGGGTTGTCTCACTACATTCATTCATCTTACCTCAGTCCTGTTTTCTTGGTTTCATTTTGAATTCAGGGGCGTTTACACTAACTTCCACTAGGCTACAGTAGAAGCCAGGTCTGTAGCTATAGCAACCAGTGCTGGCAGCCTATCATGAGAGATCAAACAGGTCTGTAGCTAAAGTGACCAGTGCTGGCAGCCTATCATGAGAGATCAAACAGGTCTGTAGCTAAAGTGACCAGTGCTGGCAGCCTATCATGAGAGATCAAACAGGTCTGTAGCTATAGTGACCTGATGAGCTGATGCAGCCCATACAAGAGGGGATATCTAGGTAGGACACTGTTAATGGACATATATTGCAAAGTGACTTGTTTTTGCAAGAACTTTAACATAACAAGCAATCCTTGTAGTGAGACAACCCCTTTAAGTGACTATGTACTAAGGCCTAGCATAACCTGCAAATGCCACAGCTACAAGGCTGAACAGAGTCATCAGAAAAGGTGCCAATCTGTTGGCATCAATATAATGGGCTATGTCATTCCTCACAATAGCGCTAACCACAGCTATATGGCCACAGTTCACACGATTCTATACACAGCAGCGAAACCACATTATTCATCAAGAAAGCGAACTATGTAAACCCCGCTGGCACAATCCTTGTAGTGCTTGGCATTTAGACTTTTGTTTTGAACTTTATATAATTTGTTATGCATAATAAGATTAACATACAAATATTTGGCATACAAAGTGCTATAGATAGATAGACAGCCATGCTCATTCCCATAACATACAGCATTAAGATCTCCAGGCAATCTGGAAAGGGATCTAAACATTTTTACCAAATCCATTTCTGTTTTTGCTTTATTTCAAAGATACAGCAGATTATCTATCCTGACTGATAACGGATGGCTTCCTAGGTTACTGACCACCTATGATATGTCTTAAAAGCAGAAGGGGGCTGGGTGGCTTCAGCACAGAGGTGGTCAGTAACCTAGGAAATCATCTGTAAACAAGCAGGATAGATAACTTTCTGTATCTTTTAGATGAAGCAAAATTAGACAACAAATGTATTTGGCAAGTTGATTTACCTTTGTCTACATGTTTAAAGTTAATCAATGAGATGGGATTACCCCTTTAAGGAGATCCTAAAATTTATACAGCAGGCATTTGATAAGGATTTCCTCATTAGTGACTTAGTTATGCTCTTTTCACACTTCATTTTGCTGTGTTTGTCAGGGAAGCTTCCACTGACTGATGCCACTGTATAGGCACGCAGTGGCATCTTGCATATATAGACTCATTAAAAAAAAAAAAAAAGCCATATCATGCGGCAAGATTCTCTTTCCTAAATGCTATGTGTGCAATAACTTAATTTTTCATGCAACGGAAAAAAAAATTACATCTGATGAACAGGGCTTATGGATACAGTATACAGCTACAGTATACAACAGGAGCTTTCACAGTGCATGTGGCAAACGACACTACAAACACAGTATAAAAGTAGCCTTAAAGGGTATGTTCACACGGCTTAAATTTTGGCGCGCATTTCACCACATATTGCGCGTCATTCACGGCGAAATGCGTGCCGCAATTACGTTAATTCATAGCTCTCATAGAGAGCTATCGATTACACGTCATCTCCCCGTGTGTACAATACGATGTCAATTGTTAGGCTATGTTCACACGGCGTAATTGCGGCCCGTACAGTACGGCCGCAATTATGCCGGGTGATTTGGGAGTCTGATCAGCGCATACTCCCGCGGCACGCAGCCCGCCAGCCCCATTGATATTCATTACTCGCTGCGCGTATTCGCCGCAAATAATTGACATGTCACTTATCTCCCCACTCGTACAATACGATCGTACTGTACACGCGGGGAGAGGAGGCGTGATCCATAGTTCTCTATGAGAACTATAGATTACCGTAATTTCTTGCCCGCATTAGAGCGCAAATACAACGCGAAATGCGCGCCAAAATTTGCCATGTGAACATACCCTTAGTGGCGATTACGCGCCGCTGACAATGCATTTCTAAGGGTTCGGCACCCTAAACCCCCACCCGCTTCTCCGTGCTTTGGAATTACACACTCATCAGTGTGTGGTTCCAAAACACCCAGCGTATTTGCGCCCCCCCCCCCCCCCAAACACAGACATCACCAAAAACCTGGTCCCACTGTGAACAAGCACTGGGCTGTTTTGGGAACTCACATAGGAGTCAATGAAGAAAGCGGCACAAGGTCTGCCACCTCTTCTGCTTCAAGAGGCAAGAGAAGGCTTAGAGGGCCCCAATTCTGGAGATAGGTATGTGCCCCAGCGATTTGACCCGCTTCTATCAGACATTTATGGCCTAGATAGAAACACCCCTTTAAGAAAACATAACGTTAGCACACATCTTAGCGTTATACATGAAAATATAGAATCATCAAGCTGGAACAAAGAGGCACTTGTGTGGCATGATAAAGCTGGTATTCAGTGGGCAATTTTATTGTAGTAATCTGTATAATCAGTTATTCTGTGCCTCATTATAGGAATGATAGGATTACAGGGGGTTCTGCTGCTTATTACAGAGTGGTGGAGAGGTCATGTGTATGGGATTGTAAGGAAACTATACTTACTGCATGTAAATGTACAGTATTGTTCTGACAGTAATGGGGCTCACGGAAAGAAATGGCAGGAAATGCCTTAATTTAATCTCTACATATGACGCCAATACCTGTCCAAATACATTTCCAATCATATACTTTAAAGGGGTTGTCCGCCTCAAAAGGAAATGAAAGGGGCAGTTCCTGGGCCTCCAGTACAATAAAAAAAAAACAAACAAAAAAAAAACTTATAGTCCCCTTATTCCGATCCTCGCTTCCATTATCTCTGTTGACAGTGCATCACTTCTGAACGGAGACTTCGCCGCCGCAGCCGTTGACTGGCTGCAGTAGTCACGTGCCCCTACTTACACCATGTTCAGACCTGTTCAAATTGGTGTAAATTAGTGAACAGTGCAGCCAATCAGCGGCTGCGATGGAGACATCTCTGATCGGAAGTGGCGCAATGTCAATAGAAGACTGGAGAGGCGAGGGCCCAGGAACTGCTCCTTGCATCTTTTTATAAAGGTGAACAATTCCTTTAAGACATTCTGATCATGGGAATCAAGTGTTAGTAAAGTAGGAGAGCAAATAATGGTCGTCCGTGAGAAAAATCCATCATACACCAAGACATTTTCAGGCATATGGCTCATGAGACATTTACTGAGTAAATTTTTCCCTTAGCCATGAATATGCATGAGAGAAGGACCCAGGTAGCTATTGCCTCAATAAAACATCTGCTGGCTCCTACTGTGTGTTAGCGGGATGTAAAATACTGAATATGAATGATCTGCAGACTCCTGAGTTGTCACCATTATGTCCACCCTGGACTTAACACAGAATACATTTCTTATAATCCGACATCAATGGGACCAGATAAGTGAGGGATTGAAAAATATGCTGGATTATCTGGCAATTATAGAAAAGTATGTAGAACATAATTGAAGGGCTTGTCTGGTTTAATTTCATTAAATACACTGAGGAGACTGTTGCTCTGATAAAATAAAAAAAAATTCTCACCTCCATCTCCTTTGGCTCTAAGGGTGCTTTCACACGGTGCGTTTTTGATGCGTTTTTTGTGCAGCAATGTACAGCATTAATTGCTGTGCCTTCCTGCACAAAAAACGCATCAAAAACGCACCGTGTGAAAGCACCCTTAGGCCATGTTCACACGGCTTAAAATGGGCCGTATTTCGGTCCGTAATTACGCGCCGAAGTGCGCCAATTACGGGCCGAAAACGGCCCATTCATTACAGTAATTCACAGTTCTCATAGAGAACTATGGATTACGTCTCCTCTCGCCGCCGGGGGGAGATAATTGACATGTCACTTTCTAGCGGCGTATACGCGCCGCTAGCAGTGATTGTTTATGGGCCGGCGAAGTGCCGGCCCCCGCTCACTCCCCGCTCGCTCCGCCCCCGTCCACACGGCGTAATTGCGGGGCGTAATTACGTCCCGCAATTAAGCCGTGTGAACATAGCCTTACGATCACATGCCATTGCCTGGCATCACTGTTAGGGAGTGAGTTTTTTTTGTTTCTTTTATTCTAGTAGGGCCCCAACAGCTTCAAATATTTCATAAAAATTGAGCCAACACTTTCGGGGACCGATCCCAAGATAGGTGCAGATCCCGCACCTATAAGACTGTAATGGCATATCCTAGCAATTTGCAAAAGTCTGTGGTGGTGGTTGTAGGAACGCCGGTTTAAGAAATTAGGTTACGCTATTAAATTGGGCCTCATTTATGAAAAATGTTTAATAGTAAGACTGTCCTTGTCTACCACAGCAGCCAATCCGAGCTTAGATTTAATTTCAGAAACTGCTCTGTTAAAATGAGAGCTGAGCTCTGATTGGTTGCGATAAGGACCGTCTCGTTCACACGGCTTATTTTGGGACTGATTTCAGCCGCACTGAGCGCCGTATTTGCGCTCCAATATGGCTGAAATCAGTCCCAGTCATTACGGTAATCCAGAGCTCTCATAGAGAACTATGGATTACGTCTCCTCTCCCTGCTCACACAATACGGCGAGCGGGGAGAAAGTGACGTCAATTATTTACGGCGTGTACGCACCATGAATAATGACTGTCTATGGGGCTGTCCCCGCAATTACGTCGGCAATAAGCCGTGTGAACATTGCCTTAGAGTCTTTGGGGCGTATAGAAGTCGGTACTGTACGAACCCCTTTACAGAGTGTTTTAGAAGTACGCACTGGCCAACTCCCATGGACACTCACTTCCCCAGCAGGTAATCATAGCTCCCAATGAGAGCTATGAATTACCGTATTTGCGGGGTGTACTTTGGGTGTATTGCAGCGCAATTGCATGCCGATACACACCCCGCAAAGATGCCGTGTGAGCATACCCTTATTGTGAGATTGTTTTCAATAATGAGGACAGGTGCGTGGGACCAGGATGCATCCTTGGACCCCCTAAAAAATATACCGACAGGATCCTAATGTGAACAGGACTGAAAGGAAAGATTCTCGTGCACTGTAACTTTGGTTCTCCCCTAGATGACTTCTCGAAATGGCCATCTCTGTTTAGTTTTCATTCAAAGCATATGGCAAAAATCCACATTTTATGGCAGTTCTGTACTAAATATATAGTGTTGGATCAACAGATGCCACATTAGCCACATATTAGCCTAGATATGTGCTCGATTGCCTTCTATTGGTGTAAGTGTTTTAATAAGAAAAAAAAAATCAAGCTCCTGGAGTGGTTTATCTGGCTCCTATAGCCTTCAGTAACTTGTCCATTCTACAGTACAGGACAAGCAGGACTCAAGAGCCAAGTCTACCACACTTGAGTCCTACAGAGAAAATGTATAAAGTCAGCAAATAGAACAAATGTAGCAAATATAGGACTGGGTTTGCTCTGTTCATCTCTATGGGACTCAAATGATATATTGGAAACCTTCAAGTAAGGGGACAGGATTGCTTAGAGTGGAAACTGTGGCAAACCCTCACCTGTAAAAAGTGTCAGATCTGTATGGGTCTCTAGAAATAAACAGCAAATAAAAATCTAGAAACTCTGAAAAACTGAATCAAAATAGATTATACAATTCTACAACTTAGCTACATGAATGAGTTATATTCTGAGGATTATGATGATGGTGACATCTCAGGGGCCTGCACCTTACCTCGGAGTGACTGTGTTCACACTAGTGTCCTGGCTGTTATGATGGATCCATCATGAATTGGACCAAATTGTGGCACCTGAAAGCACACTACTATTCCTGATGCAAAACACCAGAACCTGACAGAAAGCAATTAAAGGGGTTGTCTTACTACATTGATTCATCTCACCTCAGTCCTGTTTTCTTGCTTTCATTTTTGAATTCAGGGGCGGGTTTACTGGCTTCCACTAGGCTGCAGTAGAAGCCAGGTCTGCAGCTATAGCAACCAATGCTGACAGCCTATCAGGATAGATCAAACAGGTCTGTAGCTATAGCGACCTGAGGAGCTGATGCAGCCCATACAAGAGGGGATATCTAGGAATAGGTAGGACGCTGTTAATGAACATATATTACAAAGTGACTTGTTTTTTGCAAGATCTTTAACATAAAAAGCAATCTTTGTAGTGAGACAACCCCTTTAATGGCAGTGTGAACAGATCCTGAGGACTAAGGAGTGTTTTTTTTATATTTTCATATGTGCACTACATACACTTTTTAATATATACACACACCTATTTGAATATATGTATATTATAAATTTTCCTTCTGATATATTATATATATATATATATATATATATATATATATAATCACATTTTTCTATTTCAGTATGTATATTTATATACACAAGGCGGCACAGAGAAGCAGTCAGGTAAAACTGTATCATTTGTACACTTTTTTGTTTGAATACATACATTATGCTTAATATTGTATCTATAGATACATTTTTCATTTACATATTTGGTCAGAAGAGGTGTCCCATCCAGATAACATTTGCAGTATACGGAGAAGGTGTCACATGAGAATGCTTAGCAATCGGCCGTTGTGCGCTCCATACGGCGCAGTATGAAGGTCATTATTAACCGCCACAGTGTAAATCCTAATCTCCACATCACAAGTAGCTAGATTGGCCACAGAGTCACACAATATTCACAGCTAATAATAAGCGTCATGTTACGAAGGACCCGATTCTCATCCCCCCGATCATCTTCGAATACAACCTTATTCTATAATGAGTCATTTTCCACATGTCATTTACACGCTACCATCATTGTGATTGGACACAACATCAGACTGATTGGTCATTTACACACCAGTTCAAATTAATACTGACCTAAGCAGGATCAAATATCTGTGCGTGTCCTTTTCAGGCTAGCATCATTGTGATGGGAGGACACATCAGATCGAGTAACCATTTACACACACCAGATCAGATCGGTCAGACTGAAATTGGTCAGATATCTGTTCATGTAATTTTCATGCTACCATCATTGTGATTGGAGGAGACATCAGATTTCGGATACATTCCAATCAGATCGATTGGTCATTTACACACCAGATTCTAATGATATTAGTCTAAGCAGAAATTGCTCAGATATCTGTGCATGTACTTTATACACTACCATCACTGTGATTGAAATATGATGTGTGAACCAATCAGATTGATTAACCATTTACACACCAGTTCAGATTGAAATTGGTCAGACATATGTTCATGTAATTTTCATGCTACCATCAATAAAATATATGTTCACCAATCAGATTGATTAACCATTTACATGCAACAGTTCAGATTGATATTGGTCTTAGAAGAAGTTGGGTCAGATATCTGTAAATGGAATTTTCATGCTACCATCATTGTGATTGAAATAGGATACGTCCACCAGTCAGATTGATGAACCATTTTCTCACACCAGTTCAGATTGAAATTGGTCTAAGCAGAAATTGGTCAGATATCTGTACGTGTCATTTTCATGCTACCATCGTGGTGACTGGACGACACATCAGATTTCTGATAGATTCCAATCAGATCAATTGGTCATTTACACACCGGATTCTAATGATATTAGTCTAAGCAGAAATTGCTCAGATATCTGAGCAAATAAAGCAATGGTTGGATGGAAATCGTAAGGATTCGCATGGAACTATTACTGATAATTGCAGCCTGCCACAATGAACCCCCTTGGTGAAGCAGGCACAGAGTGGCAAGGGGAAGCAGGCACAGGGTGGCAAGGGGAAGCAGGCACAGGGTGGCAAGGGGAAGCAGGCACAGGGTGGCAAGGGGAAGCAGGCACAGGGTGGCATGCAAGGGAAAGCAGGCACAGGGTGGCAAGGGAAAGCAGGCACAGGGTGCAGGAGAGGCAAGGCGAGCGCACAGGGTGGACGGAACAGCGAGGAAGCAGGCACAGCGTGGCAAGGGGAAGCAGGCACAGGGTGGCACGGGGAAGCAGGCACAGGGTGGCACGGGGAAGCAGGCACAGGGTGGCACGGGGAAGCAGGTACAGGGTGGCACGGGGAAGCAGGTACAGGGTGGCACGGGGAAGCTGGTAATCATCAGGCAGCAGTTGAGGCTCCTTTCATGTTATTTTTGGAGCCTACCTAGTCATTACCCCAGCCCAGGTTCTCACCTCTGGCAGCACAACTGTGCCCACAGCACCTGGCTGCGTGTAACAACATGTGGGCACTGCTCCTGCCAGGCCCCATCACACTCACCTGGAACAACCTGCCCTCGGCCGGGCCCGCATCTGCCACCTTGGCGAAGAAGCCCTCCACGGTGAAGTTGGGGCTCTCCATCCTCAGAGGGTAGACCTTGACCAGGGCTTTCTGCGTGTGCTCCAGCTCGGTGAGCGCCAGCCTCGCCTGCAGAGTTACCAGGAGCAGCAGCCAGAGGGATGCCAGCTGCAGCCGGGCTCTACTCATACTGCAGCCAGCAGCAGGCGTCCATAGCCAGTCCCGGGAACCCTGCGTGCCAGCAGTGCCAGCCGCTACCCCCAGGGCAGGGGCCCCCCATCCATGGCCTGGGCTGTCACGTAATCCTCAGCAGCAGCAGCGGGCGATCAGTCCATTCATTGCTGGCACCAGGGCGGCTCAGCCCCGTCCAGCATCCTGGCAGCAGCGGGTGACTGCGGTGCCCTCCTCTCCAGCACAGGTAGATGCGGCCGGGTGTCGCGGGCACTGCCCCCTCTGGCTGCACTCTCCCGGCTCAGCAGCTCCACTTGTCTCCCGCAGCTCGGCGCTGGCAGTGCGGCCGCTCCCCCGGACACTGAGCCTCCCTCCCCGGGGACTGCTGTGCTCCTACCTGCTGACACAAAGTGAGGGTGGAGCAGCTGCAGGCGATCCCCTCCCCCCCGCACTGGAGAATGCGGTTCTGCTGGCTCCCAGACTCCCTCTGCAGCCTGGCCGACAGATGGCAGCTCACCCAGGATGGGACTCACCCGGGACCGCCGTGCGGGGAGAGGCGGTGCCAGGGGAGAGGCTGCGGGGCACCCCAGGCAGGACCCCAATGCCTCTCACTACTCCTTAAAGGGGTTGTCTCACTACAAGGATTGCTGCTTTTATGTTAAAGATCTTGCAAAAACAAGTCACTTTGCAATATATGTCCATTAACAGCGTCCTACCTATTCCTAGATATCCCCTCTTGTATGGGCTGCATCAGCTCCTGAGGTCGCTATGGCTACAGACCTGTTTGATCTATCCTCATAGGCTGCCAGCACTAGTCGCTATAGCTACAGACCTGTTTGATCTCTCCTGCTAGGTTGCCAGCTACAGCCCTTTTCAATCTCTCCCGATAGGCTATAGCTACAGACCTATTCAGTCTCTCGATAGGCTGCCAGTGCTGGTCGCTATCCAGACCTGTTCGATCTCTCCCGATAGGCTGCCAGCACTGGTCGCTACAAACATGTATGATCTCTCATGATAGGCGGACAGCACTGGTCGCTAGAGCTACAGATCTTTTCAGTTTCTCCCAATAGGCTGCCAGTGCTGGTCGCTAAAGCTACAGACCTGTTCGATCTCTCCCAATAAGCTGCCAGCAGTGGTCGCTATAGCTACAGACCTTTTCAGTCTCTCCCAATCGGCTGACAGCACTGGTCACTATAGCTACAGACCTGTTCGATCTCTCCCGATAGGCTGCCAGCACTGGTCGCTATAGCTACAGACCTGTTCGATCTCTCCCTATAGGTTGCCAGCACTGGTCGCTATAACTACAGACCTGTTCGATCTCTCCCAATAGGCTGCCAGCCCGGGTCACTACAGCTACAGACCTGTTCGATCTCTCATGATAGGCTGCCAGCAGTGGTCGCTATAGCTACAGACCTGTTCAGTCACTCCTGATAGGCTGCCAGCACTGGTTGCTATAACTACAGACCTGTTCAACCTCTCCTGATAGGCTACCAATGCTGGTCGCTATAGCTACAGACCTGTTTGATCTATCCTGACAGGCTGCCAGCGCTGGTCGCTATAGCTACAGACCTGTTCAATCTCTCCCGATAGGCTGCCAGCACTGGTCGCTATAGCTACAGACCTGTTCGATCTCTCCCAATAGGTTGCCAGCACTGGTCGCTATAAATACAGACCTGTTCGATCTCTCCCAATAGGCTGCCAGCCCGGGTCACTACAGCTACAGACCTGTTCGATCTCTCCCGATAGGTTTCCAGCACTGGTCGCTATAACTACAGACCTGTTCGATCTCTCCTGATAGGCTGCTAGCTACAGACTTGTTCGATCTCTCCCGATAGGCTATAGCTACAGACCTGTTCAGTCTCTCGATAGGCTGCCAGCACTGATCGCTATAACTACAGACCTGTTCGATCTCTCTCAATATGCTGCCAGCAATGGTCGCTATAGCTACAGGTCTGTTCGATCTCTCCTGAGAGGCTGCCAACGCTGGTCGCTATAGCTACAGACCTGGTGTCCTCAGCAGCTCATCATTGCAGGCCAGTAGTAGCCAGTAAACACAACTCTGAATTCAAAAACAAAACCGAGAAGACTGGACTGAGGTGAGATGAATCGATGTAGTGAGACCTCCCCTTTAAATGTCCTTCTTTTTGACTTAAAGGGATTGTCTATCTCATGAGGAGATTCAAGCAGCAGAACCTGGGGACCGGTTAAAATAAAAAGAATATGGATGAGGGGGGGGGGGGGACAAATGAACACATTTCACATGTATAACTTAAAAAAAAAAAAGAGGCCAACATTTCTCTCATAGCGCCATTAATTCCAGGGAGCTGTACAAGCCAAGGGGTTCAGGTACCTAAGATAAGACAAATAACACTAAGTAACACCCTGACACAAGAGCTTACAATCTACAATGGAGAAGGGGGAGACAGAAGGTGGGGCACAGGGAAGTGTGTATTATGGTGTAGGGGCAGTAAGGTTATTGTAGGCTGTCCTGAAGAGGTGGGTTTTTAGGTTGTGGAAGAAGTGAAACCGAAACGGCGTCGGGTCTCAGCGCTCCCACTGGCATTATTATTTGGGTTAAAGGGGTTGTCTCACTACAAGGATTGCTTTTTATGTTAAAGATCTTGCAAAAACAAGTCATTTTGCAATATATGTCCATTAGCAGTGTCCTACCTATTCAAGATATCCCGTCTTGTATGGGCTGCATCAGCTCTCCAGGTCACTATAGCTACAGACCTGTTTGATCTCTCATCATAGGCTGCCACCACTGGTTGCTATAGCTACAGACCTGGCTTCTACTGCAGCCTAGTGGAAGCTAGTAAACACGCCCCTGAATTCAAAGTGAAACCAAGAAAACTGGACTGTGGTAACATGAATCAATGTAGTGAGACATTGTACTTGTACTGTTTATTTTTGGATTATTCACTTATTGTCCTATATACAGGCAGTCCCCGGTTTACAAACGGGATAGGGACTGTAGGTTTGTTCTTAAGTTGAATTTGTATGTAAGTCGGAACAGGTATATTTATTAAATGTAATTCCAGCAAAAACATTTTTGGGATAGTGCAGGGAACAGTTTTTACATTTGTTTTGCTGTCTGTGCCCTTTTTTAGAAGATTTCACCTAATGTTCTGTAGATCATGTGCAGCTGTGGCATGCTGGCACTTGGTTATCATGGTGCGTGACTCAGTGTTGAATGTCAGCCTCGCCCCATAAGTCTCCGTTTGTAACTAGGGGACGTATGTAAGTCAGAACGATGTAAGTAGGGGACGGCCTGTATACTGTTTTGGTTTTATGTACACTAAGCAATTGATATTTATGTATTTGTACCGTCCTAAAACAGTATAATTGTACAACTCTATGTAATTTACTACACCAGTGTTAGGAGTTTTTCCATTTTGGGTGAATTTTTTACAATATGTTTTTTGTAGATGTAGATGAAATGTGGATCAAGTCAAATAAAATAATAAAAATGTAATATCTGATTAATCATTTATGTTGGTTCTTATTGGTTATATGCATTTTAAACTAGTAAAGGTGGCGGAGAGTCTGATGAGTTGGGGCAGTGAGTTCCAGAGTATGGAGGAAGCACGGGAGAAGTCTTGGAGACGATTGTGTGAGGAGCTGATAAGGGGGGAGCAGAGAAGAAGGTCTTGGGTGGAGAAGAGATTGCATGAGATTGGGGGGAACAGGTTATGGAGAGTTTGTAGGTCATTGTTAGCAGCTTGAACTGAATTATCTGGCCAGAGGGAAGAGGCAGAGGAAGAACAAGGAGAGAGGTGGATAATACGGGCAGCGGAGTTGAGGATAGATTGAAGGAGGGCAAGAGTGCTACAAGGGAGGCCCCAGAAAAGAGTCTTGCAGTAATCTAGGCTGTGATGATGAAGGTATGAGCCAGGCCCGCCCTTAGGGGGGTACAGGCAGTACTCCCGTATGGGGCCCGGGCGGCCTGAGAAGCAAGGGGGGGCCGCCACGGCAGGTACGGCCCTTGTTTAGTAATAGTACGAGAGCAGGGCTATGGCCTGTTCTGTACCATGATGAGTGAGGCGCTTGCTGCTCTGTATGTATGGGGCCGGCGACGCTGAGGGGGGCTGCGTGCGTGTCGGTCACAGGCTGGCTTGATGACAGCACGCACTGCGCGCTGTGACCGGAGCTGGGGCCCACTCTTTCTCTGTGTCTCAGAGGGGCCGGCGGCTATGCGTCTGTGAGGGGCGGCGCTATCTACTTCAGTCTACAGCACTTGTCACCTCCTTCCAGTCTCTGTGATTAGAGTCGGACGCCCCTCTCTGCTGTGGGCGGGCTTCAATGACCTGCCGGAGAGGGAGGACTGTGCCGCTGCGATCACACAGACGCTGGAGAACAGGAAGGGAAGTGATAGAGCGGACGCTGCGAGCTTTGTTGTATGAAAGGCGGGGGCACCTCTCCGGGAGGCTGTGGGTGCCCAGTAAGCCCCCCCCACGGCTGGTAGGCTCTGTGCGTGTGGAGGGTGGGGGTGCTGTGTGTGTGACACTGGGATGGGCTGTAGTGTGTGTGAGAGGCTGGGTGGGAGGTGGGGAGGGGACTGTGTGTGAGAGGCTGGGGGTGGGGAGGCTATGTGTGGAAGAGGGCTGGGGGGGGGAGGTATGTGTGAGAGAGGCTGGGGGTGGGAGGCTATGTGTGAGAGGCTGGGGGTGGGCTGTATGTGTGTGAGAGCTGGGGGTGGGGAGGCTGTGTGGAGAGGCTGGGGAGGGTGGGTGAGGCATGGTGTGTGTGTGAGAGGCTGGGGTGGGGAGGCTGTATGTGTGTGAGAGAGGCTGGGGGAGGCTGTGTGTGTGTGAGGCTGGGGGAGGCTGGTGTGTGAGGCTGGGGAGGCTGTGTGTGTGAGAGGCTGGGTGGGGAGGTTGTGTGTTGAGGGCTGCGGGGGGAGGCTGTATTGTGTGAGAGCGGGGGGGGAGGCTGTGTGTGGTGAGGCTGGGGGAGGCTGTGTGTGTGAGAGAGGCTGGGGGTGGGAGGCTGTGTGTGTGTGTGAGAGGCTGAGGGTGGGGAGGCTGTGTGTGTGTGTGAGAGGCTGAGGGTGCGGAGGGTGTATGTGTGTGAGTGAGAGGCTGGGGAGGCTGTGTGTGTGTGAGGCTGGGGAGGCTGTGTGTGTGAGAGAGGCTGGGGGTGGGGAGGCTGTGTTTGTGAGAGGCTGGGGGAGGCTGTGTGTGTGAGAGAGGCTGGGGGGTGGGGAGGCTGTGTAAGTGTGTGTGGGAGGCTGTGTGTGTGTGTGTGTGTGGGGAGGCTGTGTGTGAGAGGCTCGGGGGAGGCTGTGTGTGTGAGGCTGGGGGAGGCTGTGTGTGTGAGGCTGGGGGAGGCTGTGTGTGTGAGGCTGGGGAGGTGTGTGTGTGGAGCTGGGGGAGGCTGTGTGTGTGTGAGACTGGGGGAAGCTGTGTGTGTGTGAGGCTGGGGAGGCTGTGTGTGGTGTGAGGCTGGGGGAGGCTGTGTGTATGTGAGGCTGGGGGAGGTTGTGTGTGTGAAGCTGGGGCAGGTTGTGTGTGTGAGGCTGGGGGAGGTTGTGTGTGTGAGGCTGGGGGAGGCTTGTGTGTGAGGCTGGGGGGGGGGGGGGCTGTGTGTGATGAGGCTGGGGGAGCGTGTGTGTGTGAGAGGCTGTGGGGGGAGGCTGTGTGAGGTGGGGAGGGGAGGCTGTGTGTGAGAGGCTGGGGGAGGCTGTGTGTGTTAGAGGCTGGGGGGGGGAGGCTGGGGGAGGCTGTGTGTGTGAGAGGCGGTGTGAGGCTGGGGGAGGGGAGGCTGTGTGTGAGAGGCTGGGTGAGGCTGGCTGTGTGTGTTAGAGGCTGGGGGAGGGGAGGCTGCGCGGGGAAGGCTGTGTGTGTGTGACACTGGGATGGGCTGTGTGTGTGTGAGAGGCTGGGGGAGGGGAGGCTGTGTGTGAGAGGCTGGTGTGGGGAGGCTGGGGAGGGAGGCTGTGTGTAGAGGCTGGGGGAGGGGAGGCTGTGTGTTGAGAGGCTGGGGAGGCTGGTGTGTGTGTGAGCCGCGGGGGGAGGCTGTGTGTGTGTGTGGGTGGGGGTGGCTGTGTGTGAGAGGCTGGGGGAGGCTGTGTGTGTGAGGCTGGGGAGGCTGTGTGTGAGAGGCTGGTGTGTGGGGAGGCTGTGTGAGGCTGGGGGAGGGGGCTGGTGTGTGGAGCTGGAGAGGCTGGGGGAGGGAGGCTGTGTGGGAGAGGCTGGGGGAGGCTGTGTGTGTGACTACTGGGTGGGCTTGTGGTGTGTGTGTGAGAGGCTTGGGGGAGGGAGCTGTTGTGTGTGAAGGCTGGGGGGGCTGTGTGGTGTGAGGTGGGGGAGGGTGTGTGTGTGTGGAGGCTGTGTGGGGAGGCTGTGTGAGGAGGCTGGATGGGGAGGCTGTGTGTTAGAGGCTGGGTGGGAGGGGAGGCTGTGTGTTAGAGGCTGGGGGAGGCTGTGTGTGTGTGACACTGGGATGGGCTGTGTGTGTGTGTGTGTGTGTGTGTGTGTGTGTGTGTGTGTGTGAGAGAGAGGCTGGGGGAGGGGAGGCTGTGTGTGAGAGACTGGGGAGGCTGTGTGTGTGAGGCTGTGGGTGTGTGGGAGGCTACGTGTGAGAGGCTGTGTGTGGGGAGGCTGTGTGTGTGGGTGTGGGTGTGTGAGAGGCTGGGGAGGGGAGGCTGTGTGTGAGAGGCTGGGGGAGGCTGTGTGTGTGAGGCTGTGGAGAGGCTGTGTGTGTGAGAGGCTGTGTGTGGGGAGGCTGGGGGAGGCTGTGTGTGTGAGGCTGTGGGGAGGCTGTGTGTGTGAGAGGCTGTGTGTGGGGAGGCTGGGGGAGGGGAGGCTGTGTGTTAGAGGCTGGGGAGGGGAGGCTGTGTGTGAGAGGCTGGGGGAGGGGAGGCTGTGTGTGAGAGGCTGGGGGAGGCTGTGTGTGTGTGACACTGGGATGGGCTGTGTGTGAGAGGCTGGGGGAGGGGAGGCTATGTGTGAGAGGCTGGGGGAGGCTGTGTGTGTGTGAGAGAGGCTGGGGGTGGGGAGGCTGTGTGTGTGTGAGAGAGGCTGGGGGAGGCTGTGTGTGTGTGAGAGGCTGGGGGAGGCTGTGTGTGTGAGGGAGGCTGTGTGTGAGAGGCTGGGGGAGGGAGGCTGTGTTGTGAGGCTGTGGGGTGTGTGTGAGAGGCTGGGGGGGAGGCTGTTGTGTGTGAGATCGTGGGGGAGGCTGTGTGTGTGAGGCTGGGGGGGACTGTGTGAGTGGGGGCGGGGGCTGATGGATTGACAGAGGTGGGGTTGACGTGGGGGCGGGGCGACTGGGGGAGGTGGCGAGGGTGGGGTGACGTGGGGGGCGTGGGTGTGGGGTTGGCAGAGGGTGGGGTTGACGGGGGGCGGGTGCGATGGGGTGGCAGAGTGTGTGGGTTGACGGGCTGGGCGGGGCGGATGGGTTGAGAGGTGGGGTTGACGCGGGGGCGGTGTTGATGCTGGGGGAGGGGCCAGATGCTTACACTGTATGGGCCCTGAAATTTCTGATGGCGGACCTGTTATGAGCAAACAATTTTTTTGAGTCAAAGGAAAGAACGCAGATTCGGTAACAATATTTTTAAGGTAGAGGCGGCAGGAGGTGGTCGGGGCTTTGATGAGTGGCTTGAAGGACAGGGTAGAGTCAAGGGTTATCTCAAGGCAGCAGGCTTGTGGGACTAGGGAGAGTGTGAAACCATTGACAGTGATAGATCAGATGAAGAGGTGGAGTGGGATGGGGGAAAGATGATTAACTCGGTTTGCTCAATATTGAGTTGGAGAAGAAGGAGGATTTGGACAATAGACACTCTGGGATCCTAAAAAACAAAGAATTGACATCTGGGCCAGAAATGTAGATTTGAGTGTCGACAGCACACATGTGGCACTGGAAGCCATGTGATGATGTGAGCTTACCTAAGCTAAGGGTGTATAGAGAAGAGTAGTGGGCCCAGGACTGACCCTTGGGGGACTCGAGGGGTCTACATTACATGTAGGTGGTCGCATTGTTGTCCTTAGCAACCACATGACACAGGCGACTACTGCAGCTAATGCCGAAGCTTTTGCACTTTTTCATCAGAAATGACACTAGCACATTAGTTGGCAAAGTTAAAAAAAATCAATTACATTAACCGCACATGGTACATTGGCCCTGCCATGTGCTTGCTATGTGAAATTATGCATTCATGTACCAGTCAAAAAGGACAAGTTAACACTTTTTAAATTTTAAAAAGTACCTAACATTACAAAAATGAAAAAACATTTTTAATATTACATTACATGTCGGTACAGACTTCACTACCATAAGCACATGGCACTAACTGCCTTGCAATACAACTGCTTTCAGGCTTGGACTGGCCCATTACCATAAAGTAATAGTAGCGCCATCTTGGTAACCCTTCTTTGTTATATGTACTATATAATGCAGAATGGTGTACAAACGATTATGCCACCTAATGGTGCATGTACAAGTTAAAAAAATAAAAAACATTAAAAGTTCAAAACACCCCCTTTTGCCTTTTTAGAATTTTTTTTTTTTTAAAGTTACACAGAATTGGTATTGCTGCCTCTGTAAAAGTCTGATCTATTAAAATACAGTTATCACATACGGTGAACACTGCAAAAAAACCAAATAACAGCAACTATTTCATGTTGACCAAAAATTTTTAATTAAAAGTACTCAAAAAGTTGCATGTATCCCAAAATGGTAGCAATGAAAGCTACAACCTGCAAAAAAAAGACCCCACTCAGGTCCATGGATAAAAAAGTTATTGGTTGCAGAAAATGGTGTTGCAGAAGTACTACAACTTAATTGAAACTGTACACATGTGGTAACACTGGAATCATACCGCCCCGCAGCATACAGATAATATGTCCTTTAGGGCATGTCCCCACGGCACAGGTTTTCGGTCGGTTTTTCAGCCGGTTTGCAGTTTTTTCAGACCGCCTGAGAAACCGGCCAAAAATTAGCACAATTGTGCTCTATGTAAAACCCGTGCAGCAGTCCCCACTGCACGGGTTTTCCGCCCGGCGGTCCGGCAGCAACACATTGGAGAAGCACAATCTTCCGTCTGGTTTCTGGACGGAATATGTGCTTCTCAATGGGAGGGGGGAGGGCTCTTCTCCGCTCATCGTGGAGAAAAGCCGTACACACCCGCGGCGTGGGGACAGGCACAAAACGGACCCAAATACCGGCCGGTTTGTCCTGTGCCGTGTGAACGCGCCCTTATACGGAACAGTGAACGCCATAAAAATAAGACCACTGTAAAAATGGTGCAATTACGTTTTTTTTCACATTCCACTGCACTTAGAATATTTTTTTGATTTCCCAGTACATTATATGGTACGGTCAAGGGTACCAATAAAAAGCGAATGTATCCACTGCACACCATATATTATGCTAAATTGAAAATTATTTATTTACAAGAGGCAAGGATCATACATTTTGATTACACTTAATCCAAAATACAAATTGAATAGATGTTTAGAAATAAAGTTATAGTATATATAGTGCCTAATAGTGCTAGGTAATTCTAAGGTAAATGTAGCTAGATGTCTTATAAAGGGTACGACGTTTCGGCACTTGTGTCTTTTTCAAGAGCTGTGTCAATTGTGTAGAACAGGTACCGGCAATATGGTATGGCGGAGAAGTTTCCCAACAAAAATAGCGTCAGAAAAGGAAGCAAGTTAGGAGGCATAGGACGGATGTGTCCGAGGTGAGTGGGCTCCCATATACTTGCGTCAGCCGTCGGCGTCTGTGTGCCATGGCCGGACGCTGGCGGCGATCTCTTCAGCTGTATGCACCTTCTCTGGGAACGCATACAGCTGAAGATACTATTGCGGAGCAGAGAGCAAGCGCAGGGGACTCCGGAAGGACCGGCACAGGCGGCGTGCTATGTCATCATGCCCCCTGTGCCGGGAAAAAGACAGAGCGGGGAGAGAGGTGAGTACTTGTATTTTTTATATTTTTAAAAACCCTGCCTATTCCTGCTATGGAGGACATATACCTGCCTATACCTGCCTATGGGGGACATTAAACTGCTTATACCTGCCTATTGGGGACATATACCTGCCTATGGGGGACAATAAGTTTTCACAGTTTTTTGTGGTAAAGTTAAGTGCCTCGGCTTATATTTGGGTTGACTTATAAATCAGTATATATGTAATTTTTTTTCTGCAAATAAATATAATAGACGTATATTGATTGTTAATATGTGAAAAGAAAAATGTTGTTGGTAGTGTCCCTTTAGCCTGTCATAATGTTTTTTTCCTTCCTGCCTTCCAAGAACCATAACTTTTTTATTTTTCCATCTACAAAGACATATAAGGGCTTTTATTTTGTGGGATAAGATACTTTCTAATGTTGTCATTGACTGTACCATTGATTATACTGGGAAAAAAAATTCTAAGCGGGGTGAAGTGTGAAAAAAAAGTATTTGTGCCATGTTTGTGGGGTTTTTGTTTTTATGGTGTTCACTCTTTCGTATAAAAGATGTGTTATCTCTATTCTACCGGTCGATGCAATTCCGACAATACCAAATATGTAGGGTTTTTGTTATATTTTAGTGCCATAAAATAAACCCAAACATTCTCTATTTCTTAAATTTGTTCCACAGTGCAGTAATCACAGGCAGACAATTATGAAGAATCGGTGCAGAATATGCTCAATAACTTTAGAAATTTGGGAGTTAATATGAGCATAAAGATGCATCTACACAGCCATTTAACCCCTTCCCGACATTGGACATTAGACGTATCAATACGCCCTAGCGAGACGTAGGTTCCCGCAAATGGACATATGCATACGTCCTGGCGATCATGCGGGCTTACAGACGAGCCCCGCATGATCGCAACATGGGACCAGCTGTATATTACTGCTGGCCTCATGCCGCATCACCACCGCCCAAGGGTGTTTAACCCCTTAGCTCTGACGATCTATTAAGATCGTCGGAGCTAAGTCGCAGGCAGGAGGAGGGAGCCCTGCTGCCTGCTCCCATCGCAGCTGCCGCATGATCGTGCGGCAACTGTGTCTTTCCAGACGGCCCAGGAAGTGAAAGTCACTTCCCGGGCCATCTGTGACGTCACCATGCCTGGCAATGCCTACAATGCAGGGTGATTGACAGTCGCCATGGAGACCAGTACACAGCAATAAGCTGTGTGCTGATCTCATATTGTACGAGCGATTTGACGATCGTTCATACAATTCCCCTCTGGGAAAAAGTGAAAAAAGTGTAAAAAAGTAAAAAAAAGTGAAACACAAACACAAAAACTAAAATAAAAACACGTACACCACCCTTTTCCCCTTTACAAACGGCAATCACCCCAGAAAAAAATCAATAATAAAAATCAAAATAAAGTACACATATTTGGTATCGGCACGTGTGTAAAGACCCACCCTATAAACATGTCACTTTAATTTACCAGCACGGTGTACGCCGTTAAAAAAACCCAAAAAACAATTAAAGAATTGCGATTTTTGTTCATCCCACAGCACATAAAATGGAATAAAAAGCAATCAAAAACTCATATAAATGCTGAAGCGGTACCAATTAAAACGTTGGTTCATCCCGCAAAAAAACTCCTTACACAGCTCTGTATATGGAAAAATAAAAAAATTATGGCTATCAGAAGATAGCGATGCATAAATATTGTTTTACACAATAAAAACTTTTTTTTTTTAAAGCACTTCAACATAAAAAACCTATATAAATTTGGTATCACCGTAATCGCTTTGGCCCACAGAATAAAAGTAACTTGTCATGGATACTGCACGGTGAGCGCTGTTAAAAATAAAAAACATTACCAGGATTTCAGTATTTTCTTCACCCCGCTTTCCAAAAACCGGATTAAAAAGCGATCAAAAAGCCTTGTTCCCTCAAAAATTATAGCAATAAAAATGTCAACTCATCCCGCAAAAAACAAGCTCATCTACAGCACCGTATACAGAAGTAAAAAAAAGTTATGGCTCTCAGACTATGGTGATGCAAAAACAGGCTTTCTTTTTTAAATAATAGTGTTTACATTATTTAAAAGCAGTAACACATTAAAAAATACAAATTTGGTATAGCTGTAATCGTATCGACTTGCTTAGGAAAATTAGGATGTCATTTATACCGCACGGTGACCGCTGTAAAAATAAAAATAAAAAACACTACCAGGAATGCTGTATTTTGTTTAAAACTTCTCACAAAAGCCTTAATAAAAAGTGATCAAAGCAACATATGAACCCCATAATGGCACCGATAAAAAACATCAATTCATCACTCCCCTACACCGCTCTGCACACAGCAAAATAAAAAAGTTATGTCTTTCAGAATAGGACAACATAAAAACGCAAATTTTTATAGACCTATTTCTATTGTGTAAAAGTAATAAAGCATAAAAAACTATATCAAATTTATATAATTGTAATTGTACCGACCACCCTAAAAAATGTATCCTGTCATTTACACTCCACGGCGAATGCTGTAAAATTGAAACCCAAAAGACAATGACGGAACTGCGTTTTCCCTCCCCATTTTCTTGGCCCAATACTAGAAAAAACTATAGAACACCTGTGTGCTCAAAATGCACAATACATCTCTAGATGAAATCCACAAGGGGTGTTGAATCCAAAATGGGGTGACTTATGGAAGGTTTCATGCGCCCAAAACAGCAATTTACACCCACATGTAGGGTATTGCCGAACTTGGAAGAAATTGCGTAACAAAATTTGGGGTGCTTTTTTTTCCAGGATTCTTTGTAAAAATGCAAAATTTTCAGCTAAAATTGCAGATTGTTGGAAAAAATATGACTGATTTTTACAGCCTAACGCTAAAAAAAAATTGTGAATCACCGGTGGGATTGATATACTCACTACACCACTGGATATATTCCTTAAGGGGTGTAGTTTCCAATATGGGGTCTTTTTAGGGGTGTTTACTAAGTTTTAGCACCTTAGGGTGTCCGCAAACCTGAAATGGCGCCTAAATGAAATCGTAATGAAAATGAGACCCCCAGAGTCTGGTAGGTGCTTCTCCTACTCTGAGGCCTGAGGTTGAGCCAAATAGGGCACTAGGGCCACATATGGGATATGTCTGAAAACGGCAGAATCTGGAGAATCAATATTAAGTTGCATTTTCCTGATCACATCTACCGATCACATCTTTTTTTTACTTGAAAATGTGAAAACTATTACTAAATTTCTAAGACCCATAATGTCATAAAAAAAAAATGATGCCAACCTACAGTGGACATATGGTTCATGCTAGTTATAAACTATTTTGAGTGGGATAAGGGGCCGTTCAAACGACGCAGTGCAAATACCGGTCGGAAAGCCTAGTGGAAAACCCGTGCAGTGGGGACCGCTGCGCGGGTTTTCCATTAAGGTCCATTTTAAAAGTTGTCACCCGGTTTACAGACAGTTTTCAAAACCGAAAACCGTCTGAAAAACCGGATGAAAACCCATACAGTGGAAACTATCTGTCTTACCCGCAGAAATTTTTGAAGTTCAAGAATCATAATTTTTTCAAAGTTTTCACAATATTTTTTACAAATAAACAAGGACTTTTTGGACCAAAATTTCTTACTATCTTAAAGCACAATGTGTCACGAGAAAACAGTCTCTGAATCACATGGATAGGTTAAAAGTGTCAAAAAGTTATTCTCACATAAAGTGACACATGTCAGATTTCAAAAATGGAGCTAAAGAGAGAGGCCATAATTGGCTCTGGCTATAAGAGGTTAAACAGATTTCCAGATAACCTCGGATACTTCAATGAGGAACAAGGCGATAGGTTCCACCAGGATATGGAGGTGTTTGCACCACGACTGTCGGGTCCGTCTTGCGGATGCGATCCAAGAATTGCATATAATTTCTTGGATCGCATCCGCAAGATGGACCCGACAGGCGAGATGGAAACACGTATTGAATAAATAGCAGTGTGATTTACATTACTTGTTATTAGAAACATGCATCGGCATTCACACGAGTGATCGTCTTTACGTGTCTCACTGCGTCTTTCAGATCCGTTCCAAGAATTGACATGTCAATTCTTGGTCCGAAAGACGCAGCAGGAGCTCTATTTTAAACTATAGGGTGCAATCCTGCTGTATCCAACAAAAACAAGCAGGTGCAAACATATCCAAACACGGATCCAAAATTAGATCCAAAAACGCCGTGTGAACATACCCTTAGGCCCGGTTCACACGGCTTATTCAAGCCGTAATTGCGGGACAGATTTTTTCATCATTTGATACAAGAGGCTTCATTTATATGTAATTTTCACATTAGAATTTTTTTTTCCTATAATATGAGGGAAAAAAATTTATAAAGTCTGTTTTTTCTCATTTTTATATTTAGAAATTTTTTCAACAACAAAAGCAGCATTATATTGAGTTGTGTAATTATTTTACTCTTCTGTCATTGAAATGTATATAAAGGTGATATTAATTTTTAGCTTTTATTTTAATAATATTTTATTATTTGTGTATGTGCAAGAAGCAAAGAAGGCTTTTGCTAGTCTGTATATAGACTACTGTGTATACAGTGATTGGGAAGGCAGGGACGTCCCTGCTTTCTCAGTGAAGAGCCAGCTAACACCGGCAGGCAGCCGGGTCTCCGTTTGCGCAGCTGTACAATTAGGCTATATTTACACGGCTTAATTGTGGGACGTATTGTGCGAGCAGGGAGAGGAGACGTTCTCTATGAGACCTGTGGATTACCGTAATGACTGGGACATATCTCGCCCCGTATTTCGCACAGTACGGCATGAAATACGGGACGAGATACGTCTCAAAATAAGCCGTGTGAACATACCCTTAGGGCAACATGTATGAACGTTGGCACTGACAGGCCAGTTCTAAATTGCTTTAAAGAGAACCTGTCACAGAGGACAGCACAACCTAGTGACAGACATGCTGTTTCCAGCGCTGTGTCCTTTATTCTGTAAGATGTTGTAGTTTTTGAGTATTAACTGCTCAAATCTGCAGTTTTCAGCCAGAAAAGAGTCATGAAAAGAGTCATTTGAGGCTAGCACCACCCACCTGAGGCTAGCCCCACCCACCTCAACTGATAAACCTATTGCTTTGAATAGGTAGAAATATGTGAATGCTTGCCAGGTTGGCGGGGCTAGCCTTTGGTGGGCGGGGATAACACCTACTCATGAATAAGATTTAAGCATTAAATGCTCTAAAACTGCAAAATCTTACAGAATACGGGACACAGCGCTGGGAACAGCAGGTCCAGGGCCGGACTAGGACTCAAAAGCAGCCCTGGCACACAGGTCCCACCAGTCCACATAGGCGGGCGGGCAGGCACCAAGGGAGGGACGTGGGCGGATGGGCATGCAACAACGGAGGTACGTAGACAGACAAAGGTACTTAGGCGGGCGGGCAGGCAGGCAGGCACCAAGGGAGGTATAAAGGCAGACAGGCACCAAGGGAGGTACGTAGGTGGGCGGGCACCAAAGGAGGTATGTAGGCAGGCGGGCTGGCACCAAGGGAGGTACGTAGGCAGGTGGGCACCAAGGGAGGTACGTAGGCAGGTGGGCACCAAGGGAGGTACATAGGTGGGCGGGCACCAAAGGAGGTACGTAGGCAGACAGCCACCAAGGGAGGTACGTAGGCTGGCGGGCTGGCACCAAGGGAGGTACGTAGGCAGCCGGGCACCAAGGGAGTTACGTAGGCTGGCAGGCTGGCACCAAGGGAGGTACGTAGGCAGACGGCCACCAAGGGAGGTACGTAGGCTGGCGGGCTGGCACCAAGGGAGGTACGTAGGCAGACGGGCACCAAGGGAGATACGTAGGCAGGTGGACGGGCACCAAGGGAGCTACGTTGGCAGGCGGGCTGGCACCCTGGGAGGCAGTTCGTCAGGCGGGCTCCAAGGGTGGTAGGTTGGTGGGCGGGCACCAATGGAGGTACGTAGGCAGACGGCAACCAAGGGAGCTACTTAGGCTGGCTGGCTGGCACCAAGGGAGGTATGTAGGCGGGTGGACAGGCACCAAATGAGGTGCGTAGGTGGGTGGGCACCAAGGGTGGTACATAGGTGGGTGGGCACCAAGGGAGGTACTTAGGCAGTTGGGCACCAAGGGAGATACGTAGGCAGGCGGGCGGGCACCAAGGGAGGTACGTAGGAGAAGGTATGTAGGAGAACAAGGCCCAAGAGCGGTTGGTAGCTATGTACCTACTTCCCTTGGGCCTTGCCTTCCTACTACCAGGCTGACAAGTGGCACGGGCCCAATCAGTGAAGCTACAAACTACTTACTGTTAGTCTTGCAGGAGCTGAGCCGGGTCCCAGGAGAGGCAGAGGCACGTTCAGCATGGGTAAGGCTGCAGGACTGGGGAGGTGGAGCAAGTGAACGTCTCTATTGTGCACTGGGAGCTAGCTGGCCTCCACGCTCCCCTCTCCCTGCGTTCACGTCTTGCCCCGCCTCCTGCCATGTGACCATCACCATGCCATCCAGAAGAGAGTAGCCTGCGGCCGCTGCGGAGCAACCCGGCTCACAGCAGCCCTCAATTGTGGGCTCGGCGGCCCCTCCGTACTGGCCGCAGCCAGATTTATGTACTCGCTGCTAAGTTGCTAACTCAGGCCGCTGCGGAGCATCCTTGCAGTGCTCACTGCGGCGGCCCTCAGCTGTGGCGCGGCAGCCGGCGGCCCTGTGTAGTGGCCGCAGGCGCAGCCCGCCTCTATAAGTGAAGTGAGAGACATTGGCAGGCAGCGCAGCAGTCACAGATTCTTAAGTGCGGCAGTTGCGGGCCGCGGCGGTCCGCTGTAGTGGCCGCAGGCCCACAGCCCCATGAATAAACTGTGCGCTGCACCTGCTTAGAGTCTGGAATCCTGCCCGGCCGCGTATCACTTAGCGGCCCGTGGCGGCGGGCAGGCAGCTGATTCCCTCCGCAGCGCTGCTGCTTTAAGGTGAGCAGCGCTGCGCTAGCCTGACTTCGGGCGGCCCACAGGTGTCCCGGCTGGGCGGCCCACCGGGCATATGACGGGTCGGGCAGGTTCTCAGTCCAGGCCTGAGCAGGTCTGTCACTAGCTTGTGCTGCCCTCAGCCAGGGGGGCATAATCTATGTGACAGGTTCCCTTTAAGGCAGTGTAGAATACGCCAGACTGTATGAACCTGTTCTTCTGCAGGTCATACATACAGGCGCAGTCTAGTGCCAATACGACAAGTCTGGCTCAGGCACCACCTTTAACCAGGTCTGTCTGTTCTAACTGTTCTGTGTCTAGATTTGGCGTCACAAAATCATGAACGTATCTACTTCAATTAATGTGGTGCGACACTCCCAGAATGCCTCAAATCTTTGGTGCCTTAAAAAGTGTCGCACTGACGCTTATCATGCCAAAGTTTGGAATGCGACTGTTCATACATCTATGGAACATGGCAGCTTTTTGATGCCAGATAACTGGCACAGCCCCATTTTTACATGTCGCCCTTAGCGTGCAGCTGTAATCTCTGCGCAGAACATCCATGCAGAGATATACAGCCACCACCCGGACGTTCGGTTGGCAACCATTTAGAAAAAATCTTCTAGTGGCTGTTTACAGTCCAAAATAACAAACAGGCATATTCCGGCTTATTATATCCTCTCTGCTTCTTCACTGATAATCCCATGACCACTGGTTCTCTCTCTTCAGGACTCCTTCCCACAAAGGATTACATTAATTAAGACTGCCATTTTCTATACAAGTCTTAAAAGTGAACCTGTCACATAGGTTATGCCCCTCTTGCTGAGGGCAGAACAAGCTAGTGACAGACCTGCTGTTCCCAGCACTGTGTCCCATATTCTGTAAGATGCTGTAGTTCTAGAGCATTTACCGCTCAAATCTTATTCATGAGCAGGTGTTAGCCCCGCCCACCAAAGGCTAGCCCCACCCAGGTGGCAGTTATTCACATGTTTCTACCTATTCAGAGTGATAGGTTTATCATTTGAGTTGGGTGGGGCTAGCCTCAGGTGGGCGGGGTATGAAAAAAACCGATTCTTTTCATGACTCTTTTCTGGCTGAAAACTGCAGATTTGACAATGCTCTAAAACTGCAGCATTTTACAGAATAAGGGACAGAGCGCTGGAAACAGCAGGCTGTCACTAGTTTGTGCTGCCCTCAGCAAGGGGGCATAACCTATGTGACAGGTTCTCTTTAAGCAAAGTACATTTGATTATATTGCACCAAATTTATTAAGAGATGCTCACCTCTTATTAAATTTGCCATTTCTTGGGCTGTTCCAAAGATTGGAAGTGAAATCTGTATCTTGTGTGAGCAGGTGTACATTTGCTTATAATTTGCATAATTTTGTGTCTTTGGAAATTATTAATCTGTCAAGAGGTTACTGCCCACTTTCCCAGAGGTGCCAAGAGGAGAAAAAAGTAGCAAATTTTAGAGCCAATACAGCGTGCACCAAAATTTGCTATTTTTTTTTTTCTATTCAAGCAGTTTTTTATTGATCTTTTCAGCTTTTTGTATGTATTGGGAAAAAGAAAAAAAAAAACAGGGTCAGATGAGATAAAGCCAGAAAACATCATATGTAGAATACGGCGTTTTAATATAACAACCATGACTCCCATAAAAATAACGACACCAAAGAAAGGGAAAAGAAGACACCACAAACAAAAAGAAGCACTGATTTGACAATATAGGGTGGAGTAGATACAACAGGGGTTCATGACACATATCTATGGACCGACCAGCTGATATCAAACCTGCAGGTACAGCAGTATTTATACAGGCTGGGAGTGAACTCAATAAGGGTCGCTAGTTGTTTGGTTTTTTCATAGTGTATAGAAAAACAAAATGCTGGACTGCATCACCACAAACTGCTGAGACCGGGGAAGATCCATATAGAGGCATAAGCATGATGATCAGTAGGGATCCCAAAGGATGTGCTCCCAAGTCTGGGAAATCAGAGGGCCAGGGTAACACTTGGAAGTTTTGGTGATGCTCTTTCAACCAATGTCAGACATTTCTAGCCATGTGACATGTCTTGTTGGAAGATCTCATACCCCCAAAGAAGACATCAGCATGTATGGGTATATGTGACCTACAAGGACGGATTCATACCCAAATAATGTTGCCACCACCAACGTGTGTTCTTCCAGCAGTGACTGCAAAGTGTCTGTTCTCTTTTGTTTCTCACCTGACACACGAACCTCCATCCATTTGATGAGGCAGAAAATGTGACTTATTGGAGAAGGCAACCCATTGCCAATCAGTGGAGGTCAAATTTTAATACTGCTGTGAAAATGTAATAATTTTCTCATGATGCAACTTCATTAGCAGACGTGTAGTGACCATCCGTCTGCTTCAGTGCCCCATACACAGTAGAGGTTTCTGAACTGTTGTTTCAGATACATGTCTGGTAGCCCTCTGGGTCATTTTGGCAGTGAGCTGCTCCACTGTATCATGTCTGCCTGATCTCATGCACGCTCGTAGTCAATATTCATCTCTCACACTAATGGCATGTGGTACTTTGCAGTCTCAACGCCACCTATTCCCAATGGCATCATTTTTCCACTCAGGAGGCACTTTCACCGCAGAAGTATGTGAACAGTTTACAAACTGTGCAGTTCCAAAAATACTGCTACCCTTGGCTTGAAAGCCAAAAATCATCCCTTTTTACAACACTGATAAATTGCCCCTTTTACCCACGATAGTGACGAGGGATATGTGTGCAGCCTATCACATACCTTACATACCCACCAAGTCAGCTCACCACACGTGGCTTCCTTCATGAGCTACGTGTTGCCGACATTGGCTAATGTGACTTGACTATGTATTTCACAAGCTGCAGGAATAATACATCAGAGTAATAAGTGAGACTACCCTATAATGTAACTTATTTGCGGTGCATTATCATGTATAGGAAATGGCTGCAATGGCAGGAGATATTAAGGTTAGCATATACTTATTTGTTTCTTCACACCACACAGATTTTTAAAGTTGAAAAACCCTCAAGGGCTCCTTCACACCCTTTTTTTTTCACAAAACACATGTAAATGCTTGTAAAAAATGCCACTTTTTAATGTTGATTTGTTCATGTGTTCCATATTCTTTGAAGTCTTGTACATGCATTTATTCTTACGAAGAAGCTCATGAAGAAAACAGCAGGATCAGAGATTTACCCAATTAATATATATTTTATATTCTGTGTTTTCAAATTATTTGTTGTATTATGTCTAGGGCTTTAAGGAGTCTGTCCCACCATGCTGTTTCACAGAGCCACAGCCAGCTTCAGACTCACAATTCCTGTTCAGGCTGTAGGTGGTTCTATGGTAGTGATTGGCATATCAGCTCTGCTATTCCTAGATGAGCCTGTTAGAGGGATGTTAATGGTGAAGGTTTATAACCTATAGTGCACAAGGCTACAGAGACCTAAAGGGTTAAAGCTTGTCAATAAAGAGGTCTTCCCATGAGATTTCACAGAACCACAGCCAACTTTAGATTCACAGTCCCTGTTCAGGCTGTGGGCGGATTTATAGCAGTGACATCATCTCTGTTGTTCCTTCCTGTTCCTATTATACTGACATGATTGCAGGAGATTTATGACGTGTACTATACAAGACTACAGAGCTCTAAAGAGTGAAAACTTCATCATTTGCAAAGTCTGTTGCTAGAGATAAGACTCTGCAGGGAGTGACTCACCAGGGACAGAACTGACTGTCACCAGTTTGGAGCAATGAGAGATGAGAGAGACAGTTTGTAACTAGAGAAACTTGTGTACTCTAAGAGGAGATAAAATCTTTATCTCCTGACCAAAGCAAAATTAAAAGAGCAATGTATTTGGTAATAGTCTTCATTTACCTTTCCCTACATGTTAAAAGCTCATTATTGTAATGAGAAAACAGCTTAAACTTAAATAAACAAGCTCCTGTGCTATTGATAAAACTCAGCAGGGAGTAACGCACCATGATGAGACTGCAAAGCCTGGAGCAATCAGAGCAGAGAAAGAGCTAGGAGGTATGGTCAGTAACCTAGAGAAAGTTGTACACACAAGTAGTAGATAAAATCCCCTCTATCTTCTAAACAAAGCAAACAGCAATGTATTGGTAATAGTCTTTATTTACCTGTGCCTACATGTTTAACCCCTCCCTGGCAGCCGGTCATAATAAAATGGCTCTCTTTTTCTCCTCAACTTTCAAGAGCCATAACTTTTTGAATTTTTTCATCTACATAGACATATGAGGGCTTTTATTTTGTAGTACAAGATGTGCTTTCTAATGTTGTCATTGACCTTCCCATAGAATATACTGAGAAAACGGAAAAAAAAAAATCTAACTGGGGTGAAATGTGAAAAAAATGTTAGAGAAGTTACTGATAGATGTGAGAAGTCTGTCTCTGTATGGTAGATTGTGAACTAGGTATATTAATCCCCTTCCAAAGCATGTGGAGTTCCAGTGAGAAAGATGCAATGGATGTGCCTTCAGGGTATTTATTGACTGTACCTTAAAATAACATGCAGGTGGCTACAATATATGCGGTCAAAATTAATTCTCCTCTCAGCTCTGTGCAAATATGTCTGACGAAGATGGAGACATAGCTACAATGAGGCAGGATGTGAACTCCCAGAAGAGGAGGAACATGAAGCAAAGATGTATGAGAGTTACATCATTATCCAACATAACCATACAAACAGTTGCAAACAATGGCCTCAGGGTGGCATTATAACATATTAAATATTGCATATAATAGACATAACATGAGTATACATGTAATGAATAGGTGGGACAGTACACCAACGTTCATACATGTCGCCCATAGTATCCATACAGCCACACTACACCCGTATGTATTCTTTTATGGAGAAGAGGTCATGTCCATGAGACCCTATCTTCAGGCCTCTTCGTATGCCACCCAAGCTTATCAGGGGGTACTCCCTCTGGAGGTTTCGCTCCAAAAGAGCATTTCACACTCAAGTCACCCAGCTCTTGCATGCGTCACAGACGTTCCTTTCCTGTCCCCTTCAGTTCCTTGGGTTTCGGTGAGTGAGGTGTTGCAATGATGCAACAAGTGTCAGTAAGGACTGACACTTCAATCGCCGGGTATATGGTGGATCCTCTGTGATCCCCACAGGCTAGATGGTATAGGTGGAGAACCGCGGTGACAGCCAAAGTGCAAAAGGCAGCGGTGACAGGTAGCAGGTCCCAGGCAGATATGGACTTGGTACAGCAGCAGATAACAGCAGGTAGTAGCAGACTGGTACAACGTCAGGAACAGCAGTACGTAGATGCACTGGATAGCGAAATGTTAACACAGGTTCACAGTTAACTCAAAGTCAGAAAGAGCTCAGCAACACGTGTCAATCTCCAAGGAAGAACACCAATTACTGACACTGGATAAATGGCAGGAATTTCCTTAAGTGCTAGAAGGTCACATGTCACGGATTAGGAAATTGAAACACTGTCCCTTTAAATATTCAGGCAGTACCGAGGGGGTGCTCGTGCGCACAGCACGTCAGGGAGCATGTTAGACTTGTATCCGGCACCACCGCCGGAGCAGCAAAAGGAACTGGGACAGGTGAGTACATGCTGACAGCCGGAGCAGCAGCAGGTACAGGAGTGGCAGCAAAGACATGGCCATGCCGACATTTGTCTGAGGCTCACCCGTTCCCCACGGTACAGGCTATGGAGTCTTGCTCGCTCCAAGACCCTCTTGACTGCACGTCGGTTCACAAATAGGATCTCGCGTGTCCCGTCCTATATGATGTATCCCAGTACGGTGCTCCGGTTAAACTCCAACACCTCTCCCGTCGTTTGGTTTTTGGCCACCCATGCTCCGGCAACACCTTTGCAGTTCATGAACTGGTAGGCCTGTTCCTCCAGCTCCCACTTCTGTTCCCAAGACAGAGGCGCCTGCTCAGGCCTTGTTGACGCCGCTGGCTCTGCTATGTCCTCACACGAGCCTCACACGTGGCCTCTGCAGCCACTTCCTCTCCTGGTTTTGGTCTCAGGTTATTAGTCTCTCTCGGCTTCCCCCTTCAGACGGCTGTGCTCTGTCTTCACTGCTTGATGCTCAGCTCTCTGACTCTCGGCCATACTCAATTCTGTTCCACTCGTGCTCACTACTGCAACCAGCACAGTCTCAGGAACTCGCACTGCTCTCTCTTTCCGTGCTGCACGCCTCTTTCTAGCACCACCCAGGGGCAGAAGCGATGGCCTCCTAATTAGCACACCTGTGCAAGCTTCTAGAGTATAGCCCCCCCACCAACTGTAGTAGTAAGGTATGACAATCTGAATGGAAGTCATTTAAGGTCATAAACATAATACTGTAATGTAAATAATGTGAAACACAGAATGTAAAATACATATAAATTTAATAAAATATATAAAGATAGTTTGGGCTATGATGAGCTTAGATAAATAAAAAAATTAACCAGAGAGTGGTTTTGCCACCATGTAATGTTGACATGGGAACCTCCAAAATGGGTATTTAATCACTTTTCTAAATAAATGTGATTAAAAAAGTAAAGACTCTGAGAGCTACAGCATTTCTCAATCCCCCTTAGTTACCTGAAAGCTTCCACTAGACACGACCAGAGGATCTGACAGGCCGTGCTTGCGTGAAACACTTCTTATCTGATGACAGGGAAAATGAATGAGCTTTTAAGGGACAGAGAAGAAAGTGCAGTCTATGAGGCTGTGTCTTGCTATATTGAGAATCCACTGTTGTACTGTTTATTATTTCACTTAAGTTTTGAGATGCTCCCTTATTCCTCACTCCTTGCTCACCCCCTCCCTCTCAGCCCTGCAGCTTTCAAGACTCAGAGTGATTTGTTGACATTCTCCCTGTGCTGATACGGAGAGGTAAGTAACTTGCATCCTGGCAAATCCCCTTTAAGGGTACATCCTTTCTTTGCGACCACAAAAAAATTCGGCTGCAACGTGACAAAACTAGACAATACCAGCATGTGGTTTTATCTGCATGTGGCAGCCGCAACATGAGAAGGAGCCTTAAAACCACTTGAGAGTTAAAGTGAATCATATGGATTATCTTGTTACAATGGCACATGTCAAGTGGAATCTGGGTGCAACTTGAATCTTCTAGGCCCCAGTGCAACAAGTGAAATGGGCTCCCCCAGCTACCATTTATCATTTACAATCCTGGTGTCTTCTTATATGATAGAAGAGCTTTTGGGCCTCTTGAGGCCGCAGAGCCCTGTTACCGCTACACCCCATAAAGATATGCATCTGGTGGCAAATGAGCAGTTACTTAAGTTGATTTGTAGGAGAAAAATAAACAAGCCTATGAATCTGTGCAACTTTGAAAAGGTCCAGATTGTGATTCCTAGAAGTATGTAGCAGTTAGTACCTACCAAAAGTGGTTAAGTTAAGGACATCTGATGAGCCAACAATAGTCATGCGTGGTCAAGACTCATTAATGCAGCAGAGAAGTGAATGCTGGTCATTCTAGTCCCATCTCTCAGAAGTTACTGTGGCAAAAAATGGTTATAATAGTTACTTGACAGAAAAGGTGTTATTATAGATAGATAGCGCACTATAGACTGCTGTATAGGGGACTGTGTAGCGTCAGACCCATGCTGACCCTGGTCCTTTGCCAAAAGTGCTTATAATGGGCACCTTAGCATCGGAACTGGAAGATGGAGCTGTAAAAGAAGGTTTCGTGGTCTGATGAATCATGTTTTCTTTTACTTTATATGGATGGCCAGGTGTGCTTGAGTCGCTTATCTTGGGAAACACTAATAGAAAGAAGACAGGCTGGCAAAGGCTGTATAATGTTCTGGGCAATCTTCTGCTGAGAAACCTTAGGTCCTGACATTCATGTGGATGTTACTTTAACAGATATGACCAACCTAAACATTGCGGCAAACCAAGAACAATCCTAAAGGCAGTGACCCGTTTTAGCAGGATAATGCGCCCTTCAACACTGCAAAAACTGTTTAGGAATGGTTTGAGGAACATGTCAAAGAGTTCAGGATATTGGGTAATCCAAAATTCTTGGATCTCTATCCATGAGATGTCCTGGAAAAAACAAGTCCTCACCTCGCAACTTGCAGGACTTAAAGGATCTGCTATAAATGTATTAGTGCCAGGCATCACAGGACACTTCCAGGGGTGTTGCAAAGCCGATGCCTTGACAGATCAGAGCTTTTTTTGGCAATATAAGGTTGACTTACACATTTTTAGGCAGGTTGTTATAGTGTTATGGCTGATTGGTGTATATGCCCCATTTGTCTTTTTTCCTTCTGACCCGAGTCTGTGGTGATCACAGGATTCAGAAAGGGGAACATCTCTCCTTGATGAGAGCACCGAACGAACGGCGTGTAGAGTTATGTAGTGCCTTTTTGCCCTCTACTAAACATCTGCATATCACAAGGCATTATGGGAAAGGGGCTGAGAAGCCCAACGTGCCCTCTGTTGGATGTTACAAATCCTCAATTTGCTCTTTACCCACTGGGTCTTGAGAAAGCAAATAGGATTTTTTGCTTTCTCAAGACCCGGTGGGTCAAGAACAAATTGAGGATTTGTTACATCCAACAAAGGGCGCTTTGGGCTTTTCAGCCCCTTTCCCATAATGCCTTGTGATCACAGGGAACAGAGTGCTGGCCGCACATGCACAACTCTCTCCTTTAACCTCAATGAGATTTCTGAGTACAGCAAAGGATATTTTCTTGGCTATACTCAGAAGATAAGGTAATCATAAAGAGCCGCGCATCCATTGCCAGCATTCAGTCAGAAGTGGCAGGGAAAAAGACAGAATGGAATAATCCCTCAAGAAGCCCGATACTGTGATTTTTTTTGCAGGGAAGCGTTAAATACATCAATTAAAATAAAAAATAATATCTACAATGTAAAAAATAATTAAGAATTTTATCATCTTGACTTTATAATGCACTATAAAGGCTTTCAAATCCTTGTCATCAAAGAGACAGTGATGCAAAAGATCCCATTTACATGGCTAACTATGGCACTCATACGAATCTATTAGTGCATACTGTACCTCAGTGTACCTCTGCTTTTACTGGTGTTTTTTTTTCTCTCAGATATAGTATTATAGGGGATTCTTTTAGAGGAAAATATGGTTACTTCTAGAGGATAATACAGTGAAGGCACCATACGATCCAATTTTATAGTTGCTGCACTGATCTATGCATACACTAATAGTAAGTATACATCTGTCTGTTCTCTTCCACTTTTCATGTCTATAATACCATTCCATGAAGGGCCATTTCTTTTTATTGCACAGGTCATTTCCATTTTCGGGTACCTGTGAATAGAGTAAACATTTTAATCTATTCTCTAATCCTTGCCTCCAGAATTCTTGGCTAACCCTCCTCCGTATATGTTGGTCATATAGTTGAAACCAGAAGTTTACATACACTATATAAAAAAACAAATATGCATGTTTTTCTCACTATCTGACATGAAATCAGAATAAATCTTACCTGGTTTTAGATCAATTAGGATTACCAAAATGATTTATATTTGCCAAATGCCAGAATAATGAGAGAATTTTTAAGGCATTTTTATTACTTTCTGCAAAAGTTTACATACATTTCATTAGTATTTGGCAGCATTGCCCTTAGACTGTATGACTTCAGTCAAAAGTTTTGGATCCTTCCACAAGCTTCTCACAATAGTTGGTAGGAATTTTGGCCCATTCCTCATGACAGAACTGAAGTAACTGAGCCATGTTTGGTCGCCTTGCTCGCACCTGATTTTTCAGCTTTGTCCATAAATTTCCAATAGGACAGAGATCAGGGCTTTGTGATGGCCACTCCAAAAGAATGACTTTGTTATCCTTAAGCCCCTCTGTAACCAGTCTGGCAGTATGCTTTGGGTCATTGTCCATTTGGAAAACCCATGTCCACCCAAGCTTTAACTTCCTGGCTGATGTCTTGAGATGTTGTTTCAGTATTGCCACATAATCTTCTTTCCTTATGATGCCAAATATTTTGTGAAGTGCATCGGTCCCTCTTGTAGCAAAATAACTCCACAACATGATGCTGCCACCCCTGTGTTTCACAGTTGGGATGGTGTTTTTAGGCTTCCAAGCTTCTCCCTTTTTCCTACAAAAATAATAATAGTCATTATGGCCAAAGAGTTCAATTTTAGTTTTGTCAGACCACAGGACATGTCTCCAAAAATGTAGGTCTTTGTTTCTCTGTGCATTTGCAAACATTAATGTGGATTTTATATATTTCTTTTGGAGTAATGGCTTCTTCCTGGCAGAGTGACCTTTCAGCCCATGTTGATACAGCATAATGACACAATCTTACCAGCTTCCGCCAGCATCTTCACAAGGTCTTTTGCTTTTGTTCTTGGGTTGATATGCACATGTCGGACAAAAGCACATTCATCTGAGACACCAAATCCGTCTTCTTCCTCAGCTTTCTGATGGCCGGACATTCCCATCTTGTTTGTATTTGCATATAATTGTTTGTACAGGTGAACGAGGCACCTTCAGGTATCTGGAAATTGCTCCCAAGGATGAACCAGACTTGTGAAAGTCCAAAATTCTCTCCCTGGTATCTTGGCTGACTTCTTTAGACTTTCCCATGATGTTACACATAGAAGCAGTGTGTTTCTGGTATGCATTTAAAATATATCCACAGACAGATGTGTCTTTAATTAACTCAGATGTTGCCAATAAATATCAGAAGCTTCCAAAGATATGACATCATCCTATGGGCTGTCCCAAATTGTTTAAAGGCAAAGTAATTCTTGTGTATGTAAACTTTTAACTTTTCAGAAAGTAATATAAATGCCTTAAAAAAATTCTCTCTCTTATTATTCTGGCATTTGGCAAATTGACCTAAAACGGGTAAGGTTTATCCTGATTTCATGTCAGATAGTGAGAAAACATACATATGTGTCTTTTTATATAGTGTATGTAAACTTCTGGCTTCAACTGTATGTACAGAGCTAGTATAGCAGCACAGGGATACCTAGAGTTCCAAATTACAAGCTGTAGCAACTCCATGTCTTGGTGCAGCAATGTTAGATTGACCAAAGGCACCTCTGACAACAGGCCATGGATAATAAAGGTTTTCAGTCCCTGATTCCATTTACTGACAACAATCAAAGATCTTGAAATACATACTTGGAGATTTATCCATGCAATGGGGCTACATATCTGGTACAAATGACATATTTACACAGCACTTTGACAGAATTAACAATTTTATTTTTTGTCTAAAAAGAAGAGCATGGCATCCCAGGGATATGACATCTAATTGAATTACTAACAACTACAACCACAGTTCTACACAGTAATGGTATGTTCACACGCCGTAATTGCAGTGCGCATTTAGTAGCGTATTTGTGCTTTAATATGGGCGAGATGCACGGCGCAATTACGGTACTCCATAGCTCTCATCGAGAACTATGGATTATGCCTCGTCCCCCTCCGCGTACAATACGATCATATTGTACATGCAGGGAGATAAGCGACATGTCAATTATTCGTGGCGATTACGTGCCGCGAGTAATGCATGTCTTTAAGGCCGATGGGCTGCCAGTCCCCCCGTGCCTCGGTAATATGTGCTGATCAGCGCGAGCTCCCGAAACACACGATTTATTGCGGCGCGTACAGTGCAATACAATACATCGTATGAACATATCATAAGGTCCAGTTCACATCTGTGTCAAATGTTCCATTGAAAATGATGGACACCATGACAGAAACCTGATGGGCCCCATTGTAGTCAATGGCATCCATCGGGCATCGGTCGCGTCTGTCCGTAAATGTGTCTGCTCATACATCTGCCACAGCAGATGTGAATTAGGCTTTAAATTGGCTGCGATCAACAACAGATACAACCTAGCTTTACCTCAAAAATCACTATATAAAAAGACACATGCATGTTTTTCTCACTATCTGACATGAAATCAGAATAGGTGTTTTGGTGTTTTATAATATGGTGCACAATAACATTTTAGTTGTAGAATTTTTTTTATAAAATGGTTTAAAAGGGTGTTCCAAAAGTAATAACTGCTCATCAGTCCCTCAGGGATGTTTACAACTAGGGAATAAAACCTCTAACTGTATAAACCTGCTTGTTCCAGCAACGCGACCGGTGAACCTGGCCGATGACATTGCTGTTTAGTCATCACGTGACCCTGAGGCCAATCACAAGCAGCAGTCAGCATCTTAATGGTATAGAGACGCTGGTGAATAGTTGCAGCGCATAATAGGTGTAACTTCAGGGGGTACAGAAGGGGACTGGTTCCTCCCCTCCACTTTTTTCTGTGGGTGACGTCCCCCCCACTTTTTAGCCACTTTAATAAAAAAATTATCCATATGAAAGCATGAGAATATAACGGTAAGTGTGAGAGCAAGCACAGAGGAGGAAGAATTAACCCTTTGCCTCAGTGGGCGTAAACTTTGGTTCACACGTTCAAAAAGTGGGGGAGGCCCTTTTACTTCCCCTCGCCTTCCCTTCTCTCCCCTCCTCTCCATGCAGTGAAGCGGCCTGCCCTCTAACGCAGCACTAGGAGGTCTGAGGGAGCGCTGTGAGCTCCCCCAGTCAGAGTCCGGGCAAGCCTTGTACCAAACATTTTTGTAGCAAATAATGATACAAAAAAGCAGCTCTCACCTGTGATTTCTTCCGCGAAGCTCACGTTCAGGGTGCCACCCCCCTCTAGTCACTGAAACACGCATACAAAAAAACGGTGAACACGGCTTCCAGTGACTTATCCACTTTATTATGAAGAGCGAACACATATAGCATGTTGTCAGACCTGGCGTGAATAAAAAATCATTCCATTTCTTTATATTTCATTCATCTTTCTAAAACTGAAATCAAACACATGTATACTAGAGACCACGCTACTTCTTAGCTGCTGAATGGAGTCGAGAACTCCGAACGCGTTTCGGGGTCACGTGACCCTTACTCAGAGCTATTCTTATCATAAAGGTTCACGACTCCATATCAAGACCTTTCAAAACATGACGTTAGACTTACAAACATTAAAACAATGCATTTTTAGTTATTGAGCAAATAATAAAAAACTACTTGACTCCTCAGTACATATCCTCCATCATTATATGTTAACCTAGCACATATACAAATATAATGTTTATTGTATGATGCCTAGTTTATATTTAACCCTTCGGTGTTCTAGTGTCGAGTGTACAAATCCACCAGCCTCCCTAGCTAGGAGCTTCCTTGTAGATCTCCACTCGCATTGAGCCGATGTACATGCTCTACACTATCACAAGAGAACGTACTTAGATCTCCTCTCCTCCATGGTATTCAGTAAACACATGTATTATGATACTTGCATGATGTTTTTAAATTGATCCGTTTACATTAACATTTTATGGGTGCAATCCGTAAGGTTATAGTGGCTCTAATTACTGAAGTTTAGAGCCCACGTGGGAAAATTATTCTTTTGGGGAAATAAAAAAAAAAACTAAAATAGTACACCCTGGCAATGAAGCCCAAACCAGCCCTTCCGACAATCACCATCAAGATGGAATAAAAAAATGATGTGGCAAAGTAGCAATTTTGCTGTAACCCCTCCCATCCCCCCACACTTGTCTCCATTAATTTTGTTCATACAACACACACCCAGAATGAGGCAAGATAAAAGAACCCAATCTTACTGTAGCCAATTAATATCACTTAAGTCACATACTTGCCCCAAATGTATTTTATTGCATTCCATACACCAGAATATGAATTATGTTACACATGGCAGCCACAGGAAATTATATTTACTTAATTGGCACCTTAGAGAAATGAATTGCACATTTGTACTCCAGAATAATATAATACTCCTGTGCCCTATGCGTCTCCAAAAATGTATTATATTATACATTGAAACCTAGAGACAAATAAATTACTTCTACACACTGTAACTTCAGAGATTACATTACACACCATACACCAAGATTACATTACACTCTGTGACCCCTGAGATTACATTACACACCATACCCCCAGAGATTACATTACTCACTATACCTCAAGAGATTAAAATTACACTGTACCACAAGATGATTACATTACACTGTACCCTAGAGATTAGTTTACACACAGTACCCCAAGATATTACTGCATTACTCAACTGGACGTCCAAAGATTACTACATTACAAATTACAACATACCCCCAGAGATTAAACGTTACTCACTGTAACCCTAGAGATTAAATAGCGACCAAACCAGTCATAGTTACATTACTACACTGTACCACGTAGAGATTACTGTCATTACCCACTGTATCCCCAGATATAACTGCAATTATTCACCGTACCCCAGAGATACATCACACACTGTACAAACAGAGATTAATATTACTCCGTAACCCCAGAGATTGAATACATTAACACACTGTACCCCAAAGACTACATTAGACAGAGGTAACCCGAAATTGTGTTTGTATATAATACTATATAGAACACAGAGACACTCACTCACACACTAGAGGTTTTTCACATGAACAGGGTCTTAGTTGGCACGTGGCAGTGTCATTTGCTTGTTGGAATTTGGTGCTTACAAACGCAAGAATTCCGAATGAGCAAACGAACGCCAGGACTGCCTGAGGAAGATTTCTTTCTGCCTCCTAACCTTTAGTTTTGTTACTGCAGAAAATGCCCCTCGACAGAACATTCTGTCTGTAAGCACTGACTGTTTCAACTCTGAAAATACTCAATGTAAAATCAGGTCATCTAAGACAACAACACTAATTTTATATAGGGTATAATGTAAATCTGTTTCCGTGCCGGATTGGACGCTGGTGTCTCTGAGGCGATCCAGCACTGAATCGCGTCCCAGAATCAGCATTCATATCATTTGCATGACATGTACTGTTAAGGTATGTTCACACGGTCAGATAGTGGGCGGGCGTTACTGTGCGCTCTGCGCTATATGCCGGTGTTTAGAAGTAACGATGCTGGCCAGTGCACACTTCTAAAATGGCAGTTGGTCAGCCCATTCACCTATCATTTTCCTCGGCAAAGGGGGGGGGGGGGGGATAAAAAACAAAAAACATAAGTGGCAGGGAAGAAGTGACATGGCTAGAACCATGGCTGTACAGTGTGAATAAACATCATCACATATACAGTACATACCCCACATGCACATCACAACGTCTAAAATGCCCTTGTCCCCTCCTTACCATGACACCTGTAGCTCTGGTGTAGTTCTTGCATCTGTCAGAGCTTCCCTTCTCCTGATGAGGCTGAGCATAGGTGAAGTGGTATACAATGGGTAGGTAAAGATACAACCCAGAATACAGAGTGTAGCTGGACATTGAGCAGCCGGTCTGAATTGGTGAAGGCAGCCCCTGCTGAACTCCTGCTCTAACCAATCGCGCTGCTCTCTAAACTCTCACTGTCTCTGAAGGCTGCCGCCTACTCTGTCCCCCCAAAGATCTTGCACAGAAAATATAGGCCAGGCAAAGGGTTAAACCTGTCTTCCTCCTCTTTGCTCTGCTCCTCCCCACTTACCATATTCTCATGACTTTCATATGGGAAAATTTTTATTTTTTATTTTTTTTTTTTTTATTGAAGTGGCTAAAAAGTGTAGGGACACGTCCCCCACCCAGGAAAAAGTTGGGAGGACCAGATCCCCGTCGCGTACCCCCTAAAGTATACGAACAATGGGCTTTAGGCCTCCTATATTTCTGTGCATCTTGGTGGACAGAGTAGGGAGCAGCCTCAAGTGCAGAGTGAGAGCAGCCCTGATTGGTAGAGCAGGAGTCAGCAGGGGCTGCTTCACCAATCAGAATGCTGCTCACAGTCCAGCACACTCTGTATCTGGGAGCTGAGTATCTTTCCCTCCCATTGTATATCCCTTTCCACTTATGCTCAGCCCTCATCAGAGAATTAAGAGAAGCTCATTGCCAATGCCAAGGCATGAGTAGGAATATGTGAACTCTATAATACTGGTGAACGTATCTATAAGAGGTACAATCATGCAGAAGATATGATGACTGATTCTGGCCAGATTTAGTGTTAATTTAGTGTGCTGCAGCTACATTATACTGTAACAGGGTTTGCGCCTCGGTCCGTCCACGAAACCGTACCGCGGGTCGCACCCGGTCACCCGCTGCGGTTCCCTGCGGGGAACGGGTGCCAGCGCCGGGTCCCACTGCCAGCCCGTGGCTGCATCCGTCCCGTCTCCTTGACTGACCGCAGCTCCCGTTCGATCCCGCGTCTCCCCTGCTGGCCGGAATCGCATAAGCGCGCCGCCCTAGCGCGCGCTTACCTCGTTATTTAGATTTAAGCGGGACAGTGCGCCGGTACTTGGCTAATTGCCGGCGCTGTCTCTATTATAAGTTTTGGTCCAATCCACGTCACTTCCCCGCTGATCTTTGTTGCCCCGCGCCTTGTTAAACGCGTTCTGAAAGTCTAATGCCTTGCCCGTGTACCATACCTTGCTGAGACGTTTCTCGACATCCCGAACCTCTGCTGCCTGCCCTGACCTTATCGCCATGTCACGACCACGAACCATTGCCCCTAGCCTGCCCTGACTCATACCGCTCTCAACCACTAGACATTCTATGATTATCGTTTTGTACCACGCTGTCACCTATGGCTGCGCTGCAAGGCAAAGTCACCGTCATGGGGGACGACCTGGTAGCCTCAAGCCGCAGCACAGTCCATCCCGCTTTCGGCGGGCTCCGGTGAATACCGGGGGCTACTTAAGATTCCGTTACCCTGGCGTGGCTTATCTAATCATCTCGCCTGCGGTGGATCCCAGCGATCCACTACCAAGTCCGTTACATTAAGATCCAGCCATGGCATCCCGCCAAGGTGCCTCTCTCAAGCCTCAATCACGGATATTACGACGGTTTGTGCCCCCAGGCAAACGCAACAAATCGCAACACACAAGTACAGTCAGTTGGGCCAGCTCTCATGCCATATGCATTTCAGCTCCTAGCACCCCGCAGCCGACCCATCCGCCTCAGTCTTTGCTCTTCTACATCTGCAAAAAAAAGTTCTTTGCTACTGTGGCGGACCCAGAGCTTACGCGGCTCCTCTACCACTCCAGCTTTGCCGGGGACCCTAAAGCTCTGGCCGAGGTTTCATTACGCAGTGCTCTATGGCACGTGGATCTGATGGTCGGACCATTTCCCCTCGTAGAGGTCTAAAGTGGCCTTCGTGGTGAGCCTACTTTCGCGTAATGCCCTGGCTATGGGCAACCCCCCCCTCGGGGGACAGAACGACCAGTGACCTGCGGGCCTACAGATCTTCCTCCAGGAATTCCGCACCGTTTAGAGGAGCCGGCGCGTGCTTCCTCTGCTGATCGCCCTCTTCGAGCCCCGTCAGGCAAAGTCTTCTGTGGGTGACTATGCGGTTCACTTCCGTAACCTTGGCTTCGAGTCTGTGCGTGTGATACTATGCCTGCCCTCTGCCGCCACCTTCAAAAGGGTCTGTCCATCAAGGGGTAAAAAGACGGTTTGGCAGCAAGAAGACCTCCCGTCCTATCCCTGAACGAATTAATCCTCCTTGCCACTCTCGCATCCGATATCATGTTTCATGAAAGGTAAACAGGAGGAGCTTCGCCAAGAGAGAGGCTGCTTCCATCCTCAGCTCCGGGAAATGGCTCTCACCTAGGTGCGGGGGAGAAAGGCGGCTCAAAGGTGCAGTTTCTTCTCACTCCACGTTTGATGATGCCAGTAGGAGGTGAAGACTGACGCTGGTTCTTCTCTCCGGAGTTTCTGCCTTCCTGGACTCGGGTTCTGCCGTGAACTTTTCCATCGCCTCTTTGGTATCCCCGGTACCTAAGCGGTGCCTGTAGTCCGCCTGGGAAAAGCCTTTGCGCTGATTTCCACGGTTAGAGGGGAGCTACACACTGATCCCATCCAGGTATAATAACCGGGCCAAGTGACTCTCCATCACCGGAGTGTGGGGACTCTACAAAGAGGAGGAAGATCAGGTTCCACGTCCGTGTCCCGTGCTTCCTCGCGATACCTCTTGGGGCTTCCCCTGCTGGGCGGCAACGTCATGCCCCTACGCTGAGATTAGGGAAGTCAGGTGAGGTCCTGCGTTGGGGACCAGAATTGCCATAACCTCTGCTTGGAGGTACCCAAGGACGCCCCCGGTGCCTACCACTCCCGCAACCCGCTGCGAGCTTCTGCCAGGTCAACCAGCTAGTCTACCAGGACTTTGGGGACGTAATTCTCCGAGAAGGAGGCGCGATAAACCTGCCACCCACATCGGCCTTACACGACTGCCCCATTGACCATCTTCAGGAACCCAGTACGCCCCGGGGAAGTCTACCCGCTTTCTTCCCGTTCCGGAGACTCAAGCCATGTCGCCTACATTCAGGAGAAACTTGCAGAAAGTGTTTCTCCGTCAGTCTCCTCCCCAGCCGGAGCCGGGTTTTTCTCGTACAGACGAAGGATGGTTCCCTCCGTCCGTGTATAGAACCTACCGGGACTTCAATAAAATCCACACGTAAAAAACGCTATCCTCTCCCGCTGATTCGCCAGAAATATTCGACCGCCCCTCAAGGGGGCTAAAGTTGATTTTCCCAAGTTGGAATCTGCGAGGATGCCATACAACCTCATCAGAATTCGGAGGGGGACGAGTGGAAGAGCGGCGTTTAATACCCCGAAGATGGACATTTTGAGTCTCCTCAGTAATGCCCTTGGGCTCTGCAACCCTCCAGCAGTGTTTTCAAGAGATTTTGGTTAACGATGAGTCTTCCCGGGATCTCCTGTACACCTGTGATGTACAGTGTATCTTGATGTACTTCCTAATTTTCCTCTCCCCGATCTTCAACTTCAGACGACACCGAACCCAATGTCGCCAGGTTCTGCGACGTCTGCGCAGCAATCGACTGTACGCCAAGCTGGGAAATGTTCAATCCATCAGACCACCTACCCTTCCACGTGTATATCTCTCAGCCAAGGGCCTGAAGATGGATCCCAGCTAAACTCTCTGCGGTAACTGCAATGGCCTCGATCCTGTCGATCTCCGCCGATCAGCGCTTCCCTGGGGCTTCGCGAATTATCAACCGCCGAATTTATTCCCCAACTTCTCCACTTTGTGCTCCTATCGTAGGCCCTCACTAGGAAGACTAAAAACGCGAACCCCGAGATGCTGTTCTCCAGAGGCTGAAAGGCGTTTGTTGGTCTAAAAATGCCTTCTCCACTGCAACCTGTTTTGGTCCGTGCCATGATTCCGAGAAGCCTTTTTCCTTGGAGTTGATGCTTGTCTTCTTTGGGGCAGTGCGGTCCTCACATCAGAAAAGGTCCCAAGGCCAAGATTCTCGACATGTGGAGTTCTTCTCTACAGACCTTTTCGCGCCTACGGTAGGGGAAAAGCAAGGCGGAACTATGTGATATGGCCATTATGGGGACCGGAACTCGTTGGCCATCAAGTTCAGCAGAGGGGGGGGGGGGGTGGGGGGGGGGGGGGAGTGCGGTTGGGGGGGGGGTGACATCTGGCTAGGAGGGGGCGTGACGTGCACCGTCCTATCGACATTTTTAACGACCATAAGAATTTACTGTATCTTCTAGACAGCCCTCCAGTCGCTTAATCCCCTCGCAAGCCCGAGGTCTCTCTTTTTCCACGCTTCGACTTTCGCATCCACATTTCCGACCTGCTGAGAAAAACTCAAGGCTGACGCGCCTCTCACCCCGTGCCTCGACGTGGCCGATGAAGAACGCGTGTCAAAACACATCATTTCTCCCGAACGGTTGGTTCACGTGCTCCACGCAGTTCTCCAGAACGACCCTACTCAGGCAAGACCTTCGTGCCGCTCGCACTTAGGAAAGAAGGTGTTGGTAAGGAGGGCCATACTCTCTCTTGGCTGGTCTATCCGGAGGCACGGAAGTCCTAACTAAAACGCTTTGATCACGAAATCTCACGGCACTAACTGGTGCCGACCCTGGCACAGGATGATCTCAAGACTTCACACCGCTCGCCTGTATCACATTGCTCGGAACTAAGGTCCCACGCCACAGGCCTGCAGTCTCCTGCAACACCTCTGTCCCGTGCTAAACCCCTGGAACTCACATAGCATGGATTTCATCACTGATATTCCGGCACTCCTCTGGGAAATCGTCCATCTGGGTGGTTACTGACCGGTTCACGAAGATGTCCACTTTGTACCTGTCTCCCCTGCTGCCGTCTGCTCCACAATTTAAGCCAATCATTTCTTCCGACAATATTTTTCCGACAACATGGGTACCTTCACTTACATTGTCTCCGACGCGGTGTCCAATTTGTTTCCCCGATTTTGGCGTGCACTATGCTCCCGTCTGCAAGCCAAGCTGGACTTTTTGTCAGCATATCACCCTCATTCCCAAATGGACAAGGTGGTGCGGTTGAACTCAGATTCTTGGGGGAAAACCACACGTCCACTTTGTATCTGGACGTCAGACAACTGGCCAGCACGCTCCCTTGGGCCCCGAATTCTCGATCAACCATCCGCGTCTCGAGGCAGCCGGCGTCTCATTCTCTCCATTCTTTATGTAGTCTATTGGCCGGTCATCCCACCCCCCCCACTTCCCCTGCCCACTAATTCGTAATGTGCCCTCTGTCAACGACCAAGTCACGTGATATCAATGCCATCTGGTAAAACAGGAGACCGACGTTCCCTACATCGGGCCTCAGCCCGTATGAAGACACTCAGGCTGCTAAGATGAGAGAAGACCCCCCCAACATTCCTCCCAGGGGAACAAAGTTTGGCTCTCCTCGAGGTAACGTGCGCCTATAGGTTCCTAGTCTCAATTGGGGCCATCGCTTCCTCGGACCCTTTCAAGGTTCTTCGCAGTTGAACCCGAGTGACGTACAAGCTCTCCCTGCCTCATCTCTCCGGATCCAAAAACGCATTCCATGTCACCTCTTAAGCCGCTGGTGTCCGAACCATTCTCTCTCAGAATGTAACTTCCTTCTCCCAGTATCCAAGTCCGCCGACATCTTTAGGTAAAGGACCATCTTGCGGAGATGAGCGGGTCAGAAGAGGATGCGCTTCTTCCTCGTAATTGGAAGGCTATCGAGCCCCGGAGAGAGGTCCTGTGGAGCCCAGAAAGCAACAAATCCTGAATCGTAAACCTCCTCCTCAAGGTTTCTGCAACCCTATATAAAGGAGGGGAGTGTCATAAGGGGGGGGGGGTGGTACGTAATGGTTTGCTCCGCGGTCGCGGGTCCTCGGACGCGCGGTCGGCACCCTATGAATGTCCCCCGCTGGCAGGTTCCCGAGCGGGGTACGGTTGCCAGCCCGTCCGGGTCCCTATTGCCGCCCGTTGGCTGCATCCGTCCCGCTCCGTTACCCCTGACCGCAGTGCTCTCGGCCGGTTCGGGAACAATCGTAAAAAAAAAAAGATCCGCTCCCCTGCTGGCTGAAATGCGCATGCGCGCCCCCTAGCGCGGCGCCGCGCGCTCGTTCATGTAGATTTTAAAGGGACTAGTGCGCCGGAATTGCTTAATTGCCGCCGGGCGCTGTGGCTCTATTAAAGTTTTGGTCCCAAAGCGTGCACTTCCCCCGACTGGAATCTTTGTTGCCCCGTGCCTTTGTGAAACGCTGTCCTGAAAGTCTATTGCCCTTCCGTGTACCAGACCTTGCTTAAACGTTTCTCGACTCCGAACCTCTGCCGCCGCCCTGACCTTATCGCCTTCCACGACCACGAACCATTGCCGCCTGCCTTTTGATGGGCTGACCATACCGCCTGCTCACCCACACGATTCTGGATTACTTTTAAGTACCACCTCGCTGCACCTCGGCTGCCGCCGCACGGCAAGTCACGTCAGGGGGGACGACCTGGTTAGCCTCAAGCCGCAGCAAGTACCAGTCCATCCCGCTTTGCGGCGGCTCAGAGTGACAATACCGGGGGCTACTTAGATTCCGTTCCCTGGCGTGGCTTAGCTATCATCGCCTGCGGTGGTCCAGCGGATCCACTACCAAGTCCGTTACATATACCCTATGTAAAATTAGTGTCGTCGTTTAGATGAAACTGATTTTACTTGAGTATTTTCGGCGAGTAATGTCAGCGCCTACATAGAGTACTAACAGCACTAATGGAAAAGGAGGGAGAGAAAACTGCCTTTGGGGAGCTGGGTCATTTGCTCATTTGGGAAAATTTTGCATTTGCAAGGTTTTTCCCAATTTTCCCCAAAACAAAAAAACCCCCGTTTTTTGCCGAAAAAAAAACCCCTCCCTGTTAAGGCCCCCCCTACAAGGAGTACTAAAAAGCATAAAAGGATAGGAGGGAGGAAAAAACTGCCTGGGGGAGTCCCGGGTTTATTTGCTCATCGGAATTCTGCATTTGCAAGCTCCGAATTTTCAACAAGCAAACGACACCGTCATTGCCGAAAAACCGTCATGTGAACCCACTGTCACGGACAGTGGTAGTGGATCCACTGGACCATCGCGAGCGATGGTATTGGCCATGCCAGGGAGCGAAATCTAAGCAGGTCCCGGTATTCACCAGAGCCCGCCGCAAAGCGGGATGGACTTGCTGCGGCACGAGTCCTACCAGGTCGCTACCCCTAATGTGACTTGCTCGCGGCAGCAGCCGAGGTGTAGCATGGCACAAAATCGTAAGACTAGAGAGTAGTCAGGGACAGGCTGTAAGGTCGAGACAGGCGGCAATGGTTCATGGTCGAGGGACGGCTAAAGGTTCGGTACACGGTATAACAGACGAGGCTCAAGAAACGCTTTCTCAAATGGCACAATAAGGCACTAAAGATCCCGCACCGGTAGGAGAAAGTAGCAGGTTTAAATAGGGGCAGCGACCGGCAATAAGAAATCAAGGGTGCGCTGGCCCTTTAAATTTCACAGTGCCGGCACGCGCACTCCCTAGGAGTCGAGGATACGTGCACTGGGAAGCAGAGGACTCGGCAGGAGCACGGCTAGGTAAGTAAGGCACAGGGGAATGAGCGCGCCAGCGGCCCGACATGCAGATCGCGACGCCGCTCGCTAGCGGGGCACAGAAGCGCCCGCGACACCCACCCTAAGTGTGTAGTGTGTCTGTGTTCAATATATGTATATACACACACACACAATTTCTGGGGTACCTTGTCTAATGTAGTCTCTGGGGTACAGAGTGTAATGAAATTTTTAATCTGTGAACATAATCTGTTGTACAGTGCATAAAGTAATCTCTGGGGTATGGTGAATAATGCAGTAATATCTGGGGTGCAGTGTGTAAACTAATCTCTGGGGTACAGTGGGTAATGTAGTGATCTCTGGGGTACAGTGAGTAATGTAATATCTGGTGTATGGTGTGTAATGTAGTAATCTCTGGGATAAAGTGTGTAATATAATCTATATAGTACAATGTGTAATGTAATCTCTGGAGTACAGTGACTAATGTCATTCATTTCTAGGGTTCAGTGTACAATGTGCAATTCATTTCTAAGGTGCATGTGTAACATAATTCATTTCTGGTGTATGGAATGCAATAAAATAAATGTTGGGGTACAGTATGATTGGGTTCTGTTCTTTTCCTCACTTTGTTGTGTTTTTATAACAAATTTAATGGAGTAATGATGGGGGACGGGAGGGGTTAAGCGAAATTTTCTGCAGTGCACAACATTTTTTATTTCCATCTAGAGGGGGAAATATTATAGGTGGGCTGGTTCGGTTTCATTGCCAGGGCTGCTTTTTAGTCCCAGTCCGGCTCTAAACTTCAGTAATTAGGCTATGTTCACACGGGCACATTTCGGCGCGCATGTCGCATCGTATTTGCACTCTAATACGAGCGAGATGTGTGCCGAAATTACGGTAATCCACAGTTCTCATAGAGAACAATGGATTACGCCTCCTCTCCCCGGGTGTACAATACGATCGTATTGTATGCCCGGGGAGATAAGTGACATGTCATTTATTTGCGGCGCGAGTAATGTGGCTTGAGTAATGACAGTCTGTGGAGCCAGCGGGCTGCCGCCCCCTTCCTCCCTCACGGGGGTAGACGCCGATCAGCGCGACTCCCAAACACCCGGCGTAATTGCAGGGCGTACTGAATTTACGCCGTGTGAACATAGCCTTAGAGAGCCACTCCTAACCTTACGTATTGCACCAAAAGTGTTTGCCATAAGGACCTGCTGGGGGAGCTCACAGCGCTCCCCCAGACCTCCTAGCTGGGTTAGAGGGGGTCGCTTCACCACAGGAAAAGGAGGGGAGAGAAGGGAAGAGAGGAGGAAGTGAAAAGGAAGGCAAGTGAAGGAGGGAGGAAGGGATAGGAAGATGGGGGATGAGAGGGAAAATTGGTCCCCCCCACTTTTTGAACCAAAGTTACGCCCCTGGGTGCAGGGTTATGTGTAGAATGAACAGAGACATCATGAGCCAGGATTACCGGGTAGGCTGTGGCACTCTTACAAGTGGGTTTATAATTTTTTTTCTATTTTTAATCATCCCTGATAGACTGAACATTGGCTATCTTTTTCGGAACACCCTTTTATTCGTCTGTCCCATCTCATCATTGCAAATCATTGCATATCGCTAGGATATATAATTTATGCTGCTTTTAAAGTTCCAACACATTCTGCATATTGTTCATAGGTTGTCATCATATTCATCAGGCTCCACTGAGACTCACAATCCAAAATTCTTATCTTACAAACATACTAAGGCCAATTTCATAGTATACCAAGTGACCTAATTATATGTTTTTCCCCTCTAATACAGGGAGAAGAGAAAACTCTATGAAGATGTTGGTTAGATTCAGACCCTGGACTCCAGTCTTGTACAGCAACAGTGCTGATCACTGTGAGCTTTGGAGGGGTTCAACAGTCATTCCTGAGAATAATATGTCTTCCCCTCCAAAGTTTTCCCTGCTTCTGATTACCTTTTGTAAGGAGAAGTGCAGCAAGTGAATGGGGCTATGCTACAGTGGGGTGCCACAGAACAAAGAAATAATGTGAAGGGGCGGAAGCACTAAATAGATGCTAAGGCCCCTTTTTCTCAGGACTGTGGGGGTCTCAGCAATAGGATCCTTACCAATCAGAAAGTAATGCCATATCCTAGCTATGTCATCACTTTATGAGATGGGGAAAAAATCTTTAGTAGACATTAAACCTAGAAATGAATGATTAAAGTAAACCAAAAATATAGTTGCCCCCAATGTTTGTCAGTCTGCAGGATTTTCTGCATGATCCTGATCAACTAGTTATTTAGAAACCCTGCTGATATCTTCCATTTCCTGCTGGTGGTCCAGTGAAGGGTGGAGCTTATAAAAATGGGCAGAGTTTAAAGGGGTCTTTTTCATAACAATGATTAACTTTAAACAAGTAGGCAAATGTAAATAAAGAGTATTACCAAATACATTGCTGTTCTTCTTTTGCTTCCTTTTAAAGCTAGATTAGTTTTTATCTCTTCCCTACGTTACCAGCCATCTCTCCCTGCTCTCATTACCCCAGCTGCACTGGCCAAGATAATTGGGATGGTGAAGTCATTCCTTGCTGTTTTATCAACAGCACAGGAGGTTTATCTTTGCTACTGGCAAACTTTAAAACTTTAGCGCTCTGTAGCTTTGTGCCCTGCTGTTTAAACCCTTCAGTTAGCAACGTCATTGTAACAGGCTCAGCTAGGCATAGCAGCACTGATATGCCAGCCACTGCTATAGAACCGCTAACAGGAAGTGGGAGCCTGAAGCTGGCTGTGAAGAGCAGACTCTGTGAAACAGCATGGGGAGAACACCCCTGTAAGTATCTTTTTGTACTATTACAGACAAGGTAGAGGGGGGAGGCTCCTGCTGCATACAGTTATCTTATAGTCATACACAGGACACAGGCTGATCTCATAAGACATAGAGAGGAATTTTCCTTATATACAGGGTATTTCAAAAACATGGATCCAATTTCAAAGCAGTGTATTTCACAATGTCCAGATTACAATTACACAAAAAGTTACAAACAGTTACACATTTAAAACTTTAGTTTCCGCCCTTTCAAGTGTTAAAAGTTTCCTCCATGGGCGGTTCATGGGTGCAGAGATATAGTAAATTCAAATTCGGTCATATTATTTGTAATATGAAATAAAATATTTTAAAAGAGGAGATAAAACCGATTTTTTTAATTTTAGTACTCTCCATAAGTTTTTGATGTTTAGTGTTCCTTTAACATTAATTGATGTGGAGCTAGAAAACCCTTTTATTAATTGTAAGTTGTCAGTTCATTCCCGTACGCATTTATGAAACATTTGAAACAAGGTTAGCAGGTTTATATGTTGTGCTTGGTCTAATGAGGTGAAATATGATTCTGCAATGTCTCTTAAGGGTAATTATCGCCTTGCTACATCTTATGTTAATCAAAGTACTACACCCAAAAAGTAATTTACACTGACATGTAAATCATGTAGTTCTCATACAGCACAAAATGTTTTTGATCTACACAGTTTTACAGTCACTTCTCAGGCTTAATAAATATAACTGATTTACTTTTTTTTAGGTATTTAAGGCTATGTTCACACGGCTTAAAATTGGACGTATTTCAGTCCGTAATTACGTGCCAGAGTGCGCAAATTACGGCTGGAATACGTCCCAGTCATTACGGTAATCCACAGTTCTCATAGAGAACTATGGATAACGACTCCTCTCCCCGCTCGGCGAATATGCCGAGGGGGAGATAAGTGACATGTGAATTACCAGCGGCGTATACGCGGCGCTAGTAATGATAGTCTATGGGCCCGCGAGGTGCCGGCTCCCGCCCCGTCCACACGGCGTAATTGCGGGGCGTAATTCCGCCCTACAAATAAGCCGGGTGAACATAGCCTGAATTATTTTGTTTACTAATTAAATAGTTGTCATGGTCAAGACATGTGGAAGCTAAAGAGGAGGTGCCCCACTGAAGCCCCCTCCCAATTAGCCGGAGTGGAGAACCACTACCAAAATGGACTTTGGCTGTGGAGGAGCTGTCCAAGCCATCAGTAATGTGATCAGCCATATATGTTCATGGAAGATTCATTTTTACAGTGTTCGCCAACTTTACTATTAGGCTATGTTCACACGGATTTCGCCCGCAATTATGCCGTGGGCTCGGCAGCAGGGGGCGGGGCCGGCAGCTCGTTGGCCCCATACACATTCATTATCCACGGCGCGTATACCGCCGTGAATAATTGACATGTCACTTTCTCCCCGCTCGCCATATTTCACGAGTGGGGAGAGGAGACGGAATCCATAATTTCTCTATGAGAACTGTGGATTACCGTAATGACTGGGACGGATTTCACCCATAATTTGCGCAGTATGGCGAGAATTACGGGCTGAAATCCGGCCCAAAATAAGCTGTGTGAACATAGCCTTAGGGTTGGGTACAATTTGGGGATGTTCACACGGCTTATTTCAGGACATATTTCGGTGCGTAATTGTGCTGCAATATGCTCCGAAATATGTCCTGCTATTACGGTAATCATAGCTCTCACAGAAAGCTATGATTACCTGCCGCCTTCCCTGCCGCGTATTGAACGCCGGGAGAAAGAAGTGACATGTCACTTCTTTCCCGTATATACCTGGCAGGGATAATGAAAGTGAATGGGGTCGGCCGAGGCCACCCCCTCTGCGCTTTAGAAGAACGCGCTGATCAATGTGTTCTTCTAAACACACGGTGTCTTGCTTTTAGACAATAAAAATATGTTTTTAAAAAATGCGCTTGTATGTCGTCATAGTCTGAAAACATCTCATACTGTTCATAAATTGAGTTATTGACTGCTGAGGCATGGCAACCCACTCTTCTTGAAGGGCGCCCCTCAGGTCATTGAGGGTCAGGGGTACAGAGTTACAAGCTTCTACACGGCAACTCAGCTGATCCCACAGGTTTTCTATGGGGTTCAGGTCTGGAGAAAGTGCAGGCCACTCTATTTGAGGTACCTCAGTCTCCACCAGCCGTTCCGTAATGATGCGACCTCGATAAGCAGGAGCATTGTTGTCCATGAAGATGAAATTAGCCCTGTGTTGTTCATGCAGAGGCACAATGACTGGATTAATGATGTTATTCCAGTAGAAGAGGCTTGTTTACATACATTTCACAAAGTGTAGGGGATTTAAACACACCTCCCCACACTGGACACCCCCATAGGCCTTTGGGGACAAAGTGGCTGAAGGATAGCGCTCGCCTTCGCTCCCCATCATTTTGTGACATAATTTCGGCTTATTCCCGACGGATTTGTAGCCATTGAGCTCACAAATCCCCGTGAATAAAGGCGGACGGGGGCGGGGGCCGGGGCGCGGGCGGGGCGCCGCTCCCGGGCCCCCTAGACAATGCATTGTTTACGGCGTGTCCCCTGTTAATAAGTCATGTCACTTTCTCCCCCCGCGCGGATTTGCCGAGCGGGGAGGAGCCGGATTCCACTTTTTCTCTATAGAGCATGGATTAGTAAATGACAGTAGGACTGGCGCCTATACTTTTCAAAATGGCAGTTAACACACTGCCCACTAGGCACCAACCATGGCTCCCTGGTGACAACCTGTGTGAATAGAGTGCCTTCAGAAGTACATGAGTTTCAGTAAATGAACAAAATTAAGGACCACTGGTCCCTCGTTCTGCATAGATGCTTCCTGGCCCATGCGAGATTCTGATGCCTGTGCCTGGTGGTGTGGTCAGGTCGTCTAGCATGCAGACTACGCTAACGTAAACAGTTATGAATAGTTTGATGTGACACTTGGTTGCGTCTCACCTTAAGCGTCCTGGAGTTGTGTGACATTCATCATCCGATCCTGCAGGGCATTCGTTATAATGAAGCGGTCATCAGTGTGTGATGCAGCCAAAGGACGTCCTTTTCTTTGCCTTTCTGTGACTCTTCCAGTCTCTCTCTCTCTGTCGTAACCTGCTGATTACACTCCGTGACACGCTAAGCTCAGTGGCCACTTCCATCTGAGAGCATCCTGCTTGAAGCCTAACAATGGCAAGATACTGTTGATCAATTGCAAGGTGTTGTCTTGGTGTCATGATGTCAAAGTGAGAACAGCAGGAGGACTGTTTAAATCTCAATTCAAATTCATCCCCTTAATGTATTGGGTGATTCAGGGATCAAACACCTGTTCTGAATATTGCCATTAAGCTCCTTGTTAGAGATCTGTAAGTTATTCAAAGAACTGAAAATGTTAAACAGTTGGACATGTGCATTCAAAGTTAAGAGATGGTCTCATTTGGTTATTTAAAAAAATTTTATATTTTTTATTCATTTTATATTCATCCTAGATTTCAACCAAAAGCCAAATATCCCTAACTTTTTGTGAATAGCGTATGTGTACTTTTTTTAAATTTTTTTTCTTTTTTGGGGCGATTTGCATTTGTAATGGGGAAGGGGCAGTGTGCATGCTTTTACTTTTGTTTGTGTTTCACTTTTTGTTCACTGTTTTTTTTAATTTTCACATTATGTGACTCGGTGACTCAGGCAATAAATAATAAAAAGGGCAGTAAAAAATTATAAGTCAGAGGGGTCAGCATTAGCCTTTGAAAATTACAAAGAGCTTAAAGGTTTTTTGCCACGATCTCATTTCATACCTCCTGCATCCAGCTCTTCAGCTCTGTGTGCTCAGAAGGGGGCGTGTGTGATTTGTTTGAACTGCTTATCATGTGACCCAGTAGGATGACATCACCAGGCCTTTCCTCTCTCTACTCAAAGAAAGGTCTGTTTATGTGAGTAGCTACATTGTAGCTCAGAGGTAAAGTTTTTGCTTCACAGCACAAGGGTCCTAGGTTCAAATCCCTACAGGAACCAAACTTGTGGATTTCTTTTCTCTTTATCAATGCACATACATCATTGAGGTTTCTTTTTTTGCACTGTTTGACTAATTACTAAGGAGTACAGAGGACGGGAATAGAGTGACAGCACCTTAGGTTTGAACACTCAGTAGCTGCTTGAGAAGAGAGGTGATGTCTAAGCATGTGCGACCAGGACTGAGGAGCTCTCAGCCCTGGTCGTATCTCCTGGAGACGACCTGTAAACAATGGATTACTAAGGAAGCAGCTAAAGCAAAAATGGTGCAGAATTTTTAATAATGATGAATGCTGAAAATGTTTATTATTTAATATGCAAGCTTCCCATTTCAACTTCACTTCATGGCAAAACCCCTTTAATAAAATCTGTAAAAAGGTAATCAAATCAGCTAAAATACAAAATGAATTGCAGGTGACCAAGGACAGCAAAACAAACCCCTAATAATAACACACTCAGTGAGTGTTCAACCCCAGGTGCTGTTATTCCCGTCCTCTGTACTCCTCAGTAATTAGGTTCGTGCATTGATAAAGAGAAAAAAAATCCACAGGTTTGGTTCCTGCAGGGATTTAAATTTAGGATCCCTGTGCTGTGAGGCAAAAACTCGATCCACAATGTAGCTACTCACAGGTCTTTACATAAACAGACCTTTGTTTGACTAGAGTGAGCATACTGTGGGGAAATGCATAGGGATGTCAGGTTTCTGGGTCACATGATATGCAGCTCAAGCAAATCACACACGCTGAAGGTTGAAGAGAGAAATAGAGAACATGAAATGCCTTCATGGCAAAACACTTTTAAAGTCTATTGGGTTAGAAATAACAGTGGGTAATTGGATTAGATACTCGCTCAAAGAGTGGTGGTTAAAGACTCCTACTCTGAATGGTCCCCGGTTAAAAGTGGTGTACCCTATGGTTCAGTACTGGGTGTTCTTTTGTTCAATGTCTTACTGATATAGTGGAGGGGATTAATAGCACTGTTTTCATTTTTGCAAATGACACAAAGCTATGTAGTGTAGTGCAGTATGTATACAGATGAGTTATGCTGGCTTGGCTAACATCCCTTTTGCTTTCCAAAGACTCAGTGAGTCAGAAGCAAGTGAGAATTTGTTGTATCCAGTAGAGGGTGAAGGCAGGTAACAGCATAGAGATGGAGAATCCCAAATGGAAAATAAAATCAAGCTTCTTTATTGCATTCCGTTTAAAAGCAATAGAGGGTGCATGAGATTCCAGCTCTTTTCCCATAATGTCTTTTGATGAAAGATGTTAATAAATTGCAAGCAGACCTGAGCTGTGGATCTATGCATCTCCTCCATAGTTACCCTTGGTCTTTTGAATGTTTCTCTAATTAGAGTTCTCCTTACCTGGGTTGTCAGTTTAGGTGGATGGCCATGTCTTGGTAGGTCAGCAGTTGTGCCATGCTCCTTCCATTTACTGATGATGGACTGAACAGTGCTCTGTCAGATGTTCCGATATTTGACTATTTTTTTAAAACCTAACCCTGCATTACAGTTTGCCGCAACTTCATCTTTGGGCTGTCTGGTGTTCCTTGGTTTTCATGATGCTGTATGTTCACTAATGTTCTCTAACAAAACTCCAAAGCCTTCCCAAACCAGCTCTAGTTATTCTGAGAATAAATTACTTACAGATGTACTCTATTTACTAATTAGATTAATTCTAAAGGCAATTGGTCCCACTGGATTTTATTTAGGGGTATCAGAGTACAGGGCGCTGAATACATATGCATGCCACACTTTTCAGTTATTTAATTTGCAAAAATTAGGAAAAGCATGTATAATTTTTTCCCACTTCACAAATACTTGCTCCTTTGTGTTGCTCTATCACATAAAATATCAATAAAATACAAGTTTGTGGCTGCAATGTTTAAAAATGAGGAACAGTTCAAGCGGTATGAATACCAGGGAATTAACAGGAAAAATTGCACAAGCCCAGCCATCTCTCTATTCTCTGAGGCCGGCTTGTAGAAAACTACAAGCTGGCCTCAGAAGAGTTTGTAAAGTTTGAGAGTTTGTAAAGTAAACTTGCTGCTTAAAGTGTCTGAGAGTGGCTTATTCAATCCCTCCAATGAAATAACCTTGAATATTCAGTCTACATAGTTGTGCATTTTCATTGGGGTGTCAAAAGAGATACATATCGGCCACAAACATGCTGGGGCAACATATATCTCAAGCATAAGACTGGCTTGTGACAACCTGGAACAAGATTATTAAAACTGATACATACTTAATTTCTCACAACGCAATGAATAGAAAGGAGGTCTTTGAGCCCCGACAGATATAGGGAATCCTATTTTCTCTTCACCTACTCTCACCTCTTCCCACAGCAGTGATCTTTGTTTATGTTGTGTCTGTTTTATCCTCCCCACATTTCAAGAGCCATAAATTATTTTATTTATCCATCTCGATAGATGTTGATGGTTGTTTTTTTTTGTAGGACAATATACTTTTTAAGGGTCCATTGACTGTACCATAAAATATACTGGGAAACATGGCTTTCACTGTTCAGTATCAATGGCATGCTATTTCTTTTCTGCAGGTCAGTACCCATCCAGTGATATCAAATTTCCGTTAGGTTTTAGTATTTTTTTATTTTTATTTTTTTTTTAAACTACAGGCAAATTGTATGAATCTGGTACCTGTTTTTAACCCCTTAACGACCCTGGACGTATGAGTATGTTCCAGGGTCGCTAAGGGGCTTGGCAGTGGGATCGCTCCACAACCCTGCCATACAGCCACCGGTTGTTAGCGGCTAATTGCAGCTAACACCGGGGGTTACAGCGGTGGGGGTGGCGCCGCCGCCCATGCCCTTTAACCCTTTAGAACCCGCCCTTTAGCCCCGCGGCATCTAAATGAATAAAAAACGGTGCCGCGCACCGTTCTTTACTCCGATTGGAGTACGCTGCGGGGATCCGATGGCTGAACATGGCAGTGGGAAGCCTTGTGAAGGCCTCTGTCGCTGCCATGTTTTGAATTTCCCCACTTCAGCTTCCAGACCGTAAGTGGGAAAAACCGCCACTTGGTACACCCTAATTCTTGTCTATGCAATAGCATTAGGCTGTTAACAATCACTCCCCCTAGTGGTGAAGCGCCCTGGGGTACCCATGTTAAAGAAAAATAAATAAAAAATAAATAAAGATTTAAGTGTAGAAAATGATTAAAAGTTCAAATCGACCCCCTTTTTTGCCCATTTTACAAATAAAATAATAAAAAAGGTCACATATTTGATATCGTCGCGTCCAAAAAGTCAGATCTATAAAAAATATACACATAATTTTATCCGTGCGCTGACACTGTAGAAATGAAAAAAAATACCAAACGCCAAAAATTGCGTTTTTTTTGTCATTTCACGTTCCATAAAAAATGGAAATTAAATGTGACAAATAAGTCGCAATGCATTCCAAACTGATAGCAATAAAAAGTACACTCAGCCCGCAAAAAATGCCTCTCAAAACGACGCCGAAAGTGTGATAGTACAAAAAGTTATTGGTCGCACAACATGGCACCACGGCGCAAATTCAAAAATAAAATGTTTGAATTTTTTACGGTGCTAAAACATAATGGAAACCTACATGTTTGGTATTCCGCCGATTGCGTATCAACATAGAATACAGATAACACATTATTTTTACTGAATATTAAACGCCGTAAAAGCAAAACACTCACAAACATGGCGCAAGTGAGGTTTTTTTTTCACAATTTGTCCCACTTGGAATTTTTTGTTGTTTCCCAGTACAATCTATAGTACTGTGAATGAACACCATTAGACGTACATCTTGTCCCGCAAAATAAAAGCCCTCATAGGGAAAAACGAACGTGTCAACAAAAAAAAAACCTTAAGGGGTTAATAGTGTACGATCCAATAAGTATGAAAGTGTCTCACAATCTATGCGCCGAAAATTGGTGCATACTGTATGCACCAAAATTTGTCTCAGCCATGCCACTTTGAAACTGGTATGGATTCGTACAACAGTTTTGCGCCACACTTTGTGGCATTTCTGGCGCATCGTACAATTCTGGCACGACACGACCCCGCATCTTTGCTGCATTCAAAAGTGTTATGTCTGGCGCAGATTGTGCCTAGTTTCGACATACAATGGTTCATACATCTATAGATCAGGGCTACGACAGTTTGGCTCAACGCACACCAAACAAATTGCGCAGCACCGTTCATAAATGTCACCCTATATTTTTCACATCACGTTTTATTATTCTATCTAGAGACCTATATCAGGGCATATTTTATGCAGACAAGGCAGGAACTGCTCCGCTCTGCAATAGCGTCGCAACGTCACTTCCGGGTCGTAACATGTAAATATAAAAGACTTTGTTGAAAAACAAAAACAATGTTGCAGCAGCTACACCAAGGGCTAAAACTAGCAACCTGGCTTATGCGTTTTCGAGCGCAAAGGCTCTTGGTCAACAGCTATAAAAACGGGATGAAATTCCCGGTTTAAAAAACATAAAACTAGCCGATAGGAGCACATCAAAATAAACACGTGATGACATAATGAAAATTTGCATATTATACAGGCAGAATACATTTTGTTATAATGTTACATTATAGGTATAATAGCTAACCATGTTGTAATAATGCATCTAGAGGCATGCTAATAAATATATAATAGGTCAGAATATAAATATATAATAGGAAGACTACAAAAGTGGAAATATATATACATGGTCAAAGGGAGATAAAATGGATATTCCAAAATCTATTTAAAGAAAAATGGTAATGAAAATAAAGGAGAGAAACAGTCAGCTTTAAACCGATTGGAACAGACAGATGATTGCAACACGACTCTGAAAAAGGATTACAGAGTGTGCTAACAACAAGATCCAGTCAAAACGACCAGGAGGAAGAAGAAGAAGAAGACAACATAGTCAACCAAGAAAAAAGAAAACAACAGCAAGCACTATAACCAAAGAAGTACGAATCGAAGGAAGATAAGGGGACATGCAAGTTATTGTACTTACACCTACTATTTTGACCGAATCCATAGAGGAGTTTAAAGCAGGGTTTAAATTTTTCACCTAGTAGTAAATTTGATTTATTTTCTACTTTACTGATACTAATAAATTTGCACACGGTTAATGGACGTAAAAAAATTCTTTCATAATGACAAGGAAAGTGATGATATAGATGTAGATCAAATGCAAATTGAAAACATTATAGACAACGAATATACTGAGTTATCCTTTAAAGAACAATAGCAATTAAAAAAACCTGCCAAGACTAAGTAGTGAATGTGAACAAGACCATGAAAGTGTCCCAGGGATAACTTCAGCACACCAAATGCCCAACCTGGGTTTATCCCATTAAAACTAGAACACCTGTTTTAGATGCAATCAAAACATCTATGGAAATGTGATCTTACTGCATTGCAACTAAAGAATCACAATAAAAAAACAAGTAATTATAAACAACGTAAAAATAAAAATCTTACTTGGAGTCAGACAAAAGCATTAAAAGAACTGAAGCTAAATAAAAATCTAATTATAAAAAAAGCTGACAAAGGGGGGGGGGGCAACGGTTGGGCTGGATCGGAACCTGTATGTTAAACAAATCTTGAATATACTTGAAGACAAAAAGACATATCGTAGTCTTAGTGGTGATCCCACTGAGCTATTTAAAAAAGAACTTGGGAAGGTACTAAAGGAGGGAGTTGCCTTAGGGGCAATCACTGACAAACAATTTAAATCTTTTAGTAAAAGAAATCCAGCGGTCCCAAGAAAAAAAAAAAAAAAAAAAAATAAATATAGGGTGCCTAAGGTACACAATGGTAAATTTTCCTCCAAATTTTTAGACCCATTATAATCTAGTAACAACTCTTAAATGAACTGCCTCAATATGTGGCTGATAAGAATTTACAGCCGATAGTCCAGAATGATACCTGGGTTCCATTAAAGACACTAAGTCTGTTTTAATACGTGATATGACAAACAGGGAATGGGAAAGAAAGAGCACACTTGGGTGGGTGCGATGCAGTAAGTTTATATTCTAGTTTACCCCATGACCTAACAGTGGTAGTCTGTTTCCTCCTTTTTTTCTTACAGCAGCATATACCTAAATGCGGCCTAAATGGAGTTCATCTTACTGGTGATTGAATATCTATTAAAAATACAATTACTTATCAAATTTCAGGAAACATATATTCTCCAATTGTTGGGGCTCCATGGGGGCAACTTCCCCTCGCCTTCTCTGGCCAAGATATGTAATGAGCTTGTGAGGAACACCATTCATGATACACAGTGATAATCCATCGTGACTGTATCCCTGTGGTATGGGCGCTACATCGACGACCTCCTAATTATTTGGGGTCGCGAAAATAAAAAAAATGTAGCCTCAGTACATCCTTTATGGACTATATTAACAACAATTATTTTAATCATCATTTCACAGAAATTGGAATAAAAATAGTCTCTCACTTTTTGGATGTCTTTCAGATCCAGGTGACCATAAATCTTGGTAAGTAAGTTATTTATTTAATATACACCGTGTATAAAAGCCAAACTCAGGCAATACTATCTTGAAAGCAGATAGCTGTCCATTCTCCCCACACAATGAAACAGCTATCCCGTATGGGAGTATTCAAGGCAGAAGAACGTGCACGTGTGATAAAGACTTAGAAAAAGAAATAGAAAAAATAAGATAATAGGTTACAACAGAGAGGGTATACAAAAAGATGTTGAGTAGGCAAAAAATAAAATAAAAACTAAACACAACAACAATTGTTGATGTACTAATGAGAATGACAATAAAACCAAAGTAGATCAAAAATGACACATTGGTTTTTTTCTACAACAATACAGCCAAGACTTAAAAAACATCAAAAATTTTCTATAAAAATTAAATATTCTAAGGGCAGGACCCGGTATTTGCGATATCATAGACAAAGGGGTCAAATGTGTACCCAGGAAAAATAAAACATTAGGTAGTATGATTTCCCCCAGTGCACTAATTCCCGATCCCACAAAAAACATGGCTTTCTTTAAAAGGCTTTTTTTCCTTGTGGCGGTATCCGCTGTAATAAGTGCAAGCACGCAAAGAAATTGAATACAGTTAGTGATACTATGAAACAAACGCACGATACAAAATTAGTTAAATTTTTATTAAACTGCGATAGCCACCACGTGTAAATGTAATTGAATGCACTCAATGCAATGTTCAAGTAAATGTTGGTAGCACCCTACGGAAATTAAAGTGAGGATAGCGGACACCTATACAGTATACGTAACAAACACACACAATATAATCCTGGTGCGGCTAAACACTTTCCTGAAACACACAATTGGGATGTTTCCTAATCTACTAATTTTTTATGCTATAGAACAGGTATATAAACCATATAGAGGAAATAAGCTGGATCAGTAAATTGAGATATAGGGAGGCACAGTGGAATATTAAATCTAGGCACTAGAGCCCCGCATGGATTACTTAAAAAACTGACCTATTATATATTTATTAGCATGCCTCTAGAGCATTATACAACATGGTTAGGCTAATAAACCTATAATGTAACATTAATAACAAATGTATTTTTTTATCCCCCCCCCCCCCCCCTGCCTGTTTAAATATGGCAATATCATTGTCAATCACGTGTTTATTTGATGTGCACCTTTGCTAGTTCATGGTTTTTAAACCGGAATTTCATCCCCGTTTTATAGCTGTGACCAGGAGCCTTTGCCTCCGAAACGCGGAAGCCAGGTTTGCTACGTTTTTAGAGCCCTTGTGTACTGCTTGCAACATTGTTTGTAATTTCACAAAGTCTTTTCATATTACCGTTTTCCGTACCCGGAAGTGACGTGCGACGCGATTGCAGAGCGAGCAGTTCCTGCCTTGTTGGTTTATTCATTTTAGCCGTAGGAGCCACGGCATTCCGGACTTACGGGATTTAAAAGCAAAGCACCAAAGATTAAAGGACACTGAGCAACATACAGAGGTGAGCTGCATTGTACATTTATTTTATGCAGGCTGAAGTATAGTTTTTATTGGTAGCATTTTAGAATAGATGCAACTTTTTGATCATTTTTATTGCAATTTTTGTCACTAAGGGCCACATGTATAAAAACTATTTAGGTCTAAAACTCATTTTGTTGCCCATAGCAACCAGAGTGTCTCTTTAATTTCATGTAGTGCTCTAAAAAATGGGGGGGGGCGCCTGTTTTTTTGCTTGGGCAAAATGATTTTTAGACCTAACAGTTTTCAACAGTGGCATTAGATGATCCAAAAAATTACTTTTTGGGTGTGTATGTTTTTTACTGTACGTGATAAATATTATATTTTAATAGATCAAACGTTTATGGAATCGATGAAACCAAATATGTTTAATTTTTTATACATATTTTATTTGAAAGTAGTAAGAGGAGTGTTTTGAACTTTAAATTTTTTTATTTATTTTTCTTTTTTATATATGTACTTTTGCTTTTAATGTCTCTAGGATACTTGATCACTAGGGGTTATGACCGCTTGTATACTGTTCTGCAATAGTAATATATTAGGTAAAAGAACTGTCCTTAACGGTGTTGTCCCACAAAGCAATATCCACTTCACAGGTTGGTTGCAGCTAGCTAGAGTCAAAAAACAAAATGTCAGCACATCCATTTTGAAGAATAAATGAATAGGTACAAGCTGGTGTGGCAGCCAAAAGCAATGCAAACAGAACACAAAATCAGTAGCACTCTACAGGCACTAAAAAACGGTCAAAGAGGACATAAGCATTTTTTGGAAAAGCATTACCGCTACTGTGGAATATGTGAAAATTTTAAGGTTGAGAGAGAAGATTCCAGCTATAACCTGATCTGATTAAGGAATCTTTGCAGGTCGGTGGAGTGCACAAACCAAGATGGGAGCCAGCCACTTTCAGGTTATAGCTGGAATCTTCTCTCTGGAGGTCTGAACAGACAACATGTAGCGTAGGTTTCCACCTGAACTGAGGTCACCTTGCTGCGGTAGGTGGGCATTTAAAGTTTTGCTCAAAAATATACACTAAGAACCTCATAGTTTTCATATATTCCACAGTAGCGGTAATGCTTTTCCAAAGAATTCTTATGTCCTCTTTGACCGTTTTTTAGTGCCTGTAGAGAGCTGCTGTTTTTGTGTTGTGTTTGCAGCTAGCTACAAGCTAACCGTGCATGAGGAGGGCCATCCATGCTTGTGGCCATTCTTACCATTCACTTCTTTGGACATTCCAAATATAGCTGAGTGTGTGTGCTTGGCTATATTCAGAAATCCCGTAGAAAAGAATGGAGAGGACAGACACAATCACTACCCTCCTCTTTCTCATGCACAGTCGGCTTGTAGGTAGCTGTGAGCCAATTTATCAAGCGGATATTCCTTCATGGGACAACCCTTTTAATCCCTCACATACTGTGGCATCCAAGATGTTAGCGGCAGGTCCGGGCTGTAACTAATAACCGATAACTGCCACATGTAGAGAAGGCTCAGTGAGTGAGTCCATACAGACATCATCATCATATGTTGGTTAGGAGTGAAAAAGGGGTTACGGCATTTCCTGACCTGTCTGTAAATATTTCTGTTCCCTGTTAAATGACAATTCAGGAGCATTTTTTTAGGGTATGTTCACACAGCGTATTTACGGGGAGTACTTCGAAGCCTATTTGTGCTCTGCAAATATGTTTAAAACATTGTTCAAGTACAGCATTTATTGAGTGCTGTGTCAGATCCAGGGGCGTTGCTAGGGTCCCAAAACATCCGGGGCTCGGGCCCTTAAGTTTTTCTGAGTAGGGCTGGGTGCACACGGAATTTTTTGCGTCTCATTTGAACTGGGGGATGTATATTTAAGAAAAAGCCTTTGGAAGTTGGCTCAGGGGGAAAAAAAAAAAGTTTATTACACTGCAGTTACATTTAGGCTTCAGGAGACGTCTCTGAAGAGTTGTTCTTTTTTCCTTTTTCTACTTTCCATCGTCCCAAAAAAGCCCATGATGAATTTTACCGTCCAAAATCTTCACGAAAAATTTACAAAAAAACACTTAGACCCCCTCATTTTATCACATTTCTCTACAATTTCCCCATCTCTATACAAAAACCCCATCTATAGTGCCCCAAATGGTAATAATTACCCCCTTTTTAGGTAAAAATTTGGCCCCTATAGCCTGGTTTTGTACCCAAATGTAGCCAGGTTTTTAGCCCCCTCTAGCCGGTTATTAGCCCCTTACCCCGGTTTTTGCCCCCTGGGACTTGGGGTTTTGCCCCCTTTAAGGGAAATAATATGCCCCCCCCGTTAAACCGGGGAAAACCCCTGCTCCTTCTAGTCAAAGGGTTTTTAGCCCCCTGTTCCCAGGTTAATGCCCCCCAAAAAAGCCACTTTAAAATGCCCCCCGTAGCCATTTTATATGCCCCCCTGGGGGAGCCCGTGATATGCCCATTAGCCCATATGCCCCCCATTAGCCGGACATGCCCCCCCCCTAAACCCGTGGCATGCCCCCGGGAGCCAGTGGGCCCTGCCCCCCGTAAACCCCTGACATGCCCGCTTATCCAATATTCCCCTGTAGCCCCGTGACAAGCCCCTTAGCCATTTATTCCCCCGTAGCCATTTTCTTTCCTCCTGTAGCCCGTGTCTTGCCTCCTTAGCCATTATGCCCACTTGTAGCCGTGTCTTGCCCTGTAGCCATTTTTGGCCCCCCGTACCAAAAATCTTGCCCCCTGGGAGCCCTTATTTCCCCCTGTAGTAATGTTCCCCTTTCCCTGTAGCCTTAAAGCCCCCCTTGTTGCCAGTGTCTTGCCCTTTAGCCATTATGGCCCCCCCTTTTTGCCATTAAGCCCCCTTTTAGCCGTGCCCCCTTTCCCCCTTGTACCATTTTCTTTCCCCCCCCTTGTAGCCCGTGTCTTTCCCCGCCCCCCCCTTTTAGCCCGTGTCTTTCCCTGCCAAACCCCTTTTAAGCCAGTGTCTTGCCCCCTTTTTCCTAAAAAAATAAAAAAAAAAAAAAAACCTACCCTTTCCTAATGAGGCCCGGGGCCGGCGTCCTGGTCCTGCAGCTTGGAGGGGGTTTTAAGCAGCTTTTATGTCCCTCCGCCCACTTTACGCCGTCTCGCGGGGCCCGGATCTTTCCCCGGCCGGTTTTTTTCCCGGGTTTTGAGGATCCCCGCCCGCAGGGGGGTTTTTGGGAAAACGGGCGTCAACCCCCCCTTGGACGCTCTGGTGTATGTACGGCGCTCGGGTGAGAACCCCAAAAATACAGGGGGGAGGGCAGGCGGGAACGATCCGTCCTGCCTCCTCCCCGACTCTAACTGCGCGGGGCTGTGTGAAAAGGGCCGCGAGTCAGAGACAAACGGCGGCGGGCCCCCCGCACGACAGGAGCGCTCCAGGCCCAAGGGGGAGGGGCCTGGAGCGCCGAGACTCGGGGCCCCAGGCGGGTTCATTCGGGGCCGTGCCCCGAATGGAAAATTTCCTACGACGCCCCCGGTCAGAAACAAAGTCATCTGGGGCCGTACTTAGCGTGCACTGTACACCTGTGAAAAGAAATGACCTTTTACATCTTTCAGGCGCTTATGCACCCTCGCGAAATATAAGTGTATACAAGGCAGAAAAATTTCGTAAGGGGTTTGCGTTGGCCCTTTCGCTTTCAAGTACAAATTTTGGGAAAGGACATACTTTCAAAGCGCAAACGAAAGGCGCCAAAAAGACACCATCTGAACATACCCTTATAACTCTGTGTTGTGCTGTTCCTCTGTTATTCCTTCTAGAAATGTATTACTGAATCAGTCAGATGGGTGGTACCATTCCAGTTCTCAGAGGTGTGTGTCCCTGCACACAGAGGCGTAACTTAAAGCTCCAGGGCCCCATTGCAAAATGCATAAAAGGGCCCCCACCTGCTATGTGCCATTTATAATATTGATATCTCCTCATGCGCTAGAGGAACCTTTGGGCCCCCTAAGGCTCCAGGGCCCGGTAGCGACCGCTACCTCTGCACCTCCTAAAGCTACGCCCCTGCCTGCACACACTGACTGCAAGCACTGATTGGACAATGTCAGACTGTGCAGGGACAGTTCCCGATTGGTAACACCCAGTTGACAGATTCAGTAATACATTTCTATGAGGAATAACAGAGGGACAGCACAACACAGAGATATAAGAGAAGATGCTGCAGAATTGTTATTTCACAGGGAACACATTGCAGTTCATGAAACAAAAGCATTGTAATGCCATGTAAAGGATATTGGAGAAATGAACAACAATGCTATCTTTTTACATGCATACTAATTGCATTGATATCCAGTTTATCTACAAAATCCTGACTGCACTAGTGGTAAAAAGAAAGTTAAAAAAGAAGCCTTGGATGGAACATGATTGGTCAACTCAAGCTGGTTTATGTCTCCAGGTAAACTACAGTTCACTTCCTTGCAAGTGTCAGCTTATAAAGATAACACAAAAGGCTGAAATCCCTTGTCAATGCTCTTTACCATTATAATCACAATAACACATTGTATATCAATTCTCATTACTATGCCTTAAAATTAACCATATCTATAGGACAAAAGAAGTCCATCATTCATCATTCATATGCTTTGTTCCAGCTTGGAACAAAATTATGTTTCTCTCCCTTTCTTCTATGTTAACTTTAATCAGGATAGGGATCAAGCAGATGCCAAGGGTCAGGAATTCAGCTGTTCCAATCCTTTGACATAGCTAGGATGATGGGGCTAATGCTTTGCAAGTGACCTCTGACCTCACAGTGAGTCTACAAAGGTCAGTGTTTGTCTTCGGCAGCACAGGGAGCCACCCTATAAACCACACACTATCCCTTTCGACCTCACTAAAGTGGTTCAACACTTCACAACTGCATGTCTGGAAAGAAAAGTAGCCCATCCATGACACGGCTACATAAACAAGTGCAATGTGGCATGATAGCTCAGCTTGTTATGAGCAGTCAAGAGTCCGAATTGTAATAATTGTATAAAACCAAGGCATATGAGGCACCAAACAATAAAACAATAAAAAAAAGTTTAGCCTTATCATTAAAGGCATTGTCCATGATTTTTTCAAAATAAGTCTTCTGCTGATTGGGACAATTAAAAAAATCTTAATTCACTCCCATAGTCCAACCACTGCTCCAGTGTTTCCCTATGGTCTCCAGATTGTCCTATCTTCTTGGGAATATATTAATTAACCTAATTAATATGTGAATTCATATTTCATTGTCATTATTTTGTGTACTCGTATATTAATCTCATTTGTGACCTCATATGTTGAGTGACATCTGTCAATTGTTCACGTCCTCATCCATCTCTGCCTATGTGTGTGGTACATGACAGTGATTGACTGCAGTGTCATATGAATGATGGACATGATATCATCCGTGGAAGACATCAGAGTAGTAAGAGATTTTTGGAAAATCCCAGACACCCCTTTAATAGCTGGTAATGTAATTTCATTCCTTCAAAGTTTAGCAACAAAGGGCCACATGTATGAAAACTGTCTGGGCGACATGTATGAATTCGATTGCGTACTTTTTTTTACTTGGCGCCGACACCACAGTTCTAAATAGATATAGAAGAGTGTAGAATACGGCAGATTTTTGGCGCATTACATAAGCTAATCCCCCAAACTTTTCATGAGCATATAGTTTAATGCGCCAAACTTTGGGGGCACTAAGCTCTATGTAAATGCGCCAAAAATCTGTCGTATTCACACTCTTCTATAGCTATCTAGAACTGTGGTGTCGGCGCCAAGTAAAAAAAAAAGTATGCATTCGAATTCATATATGTTGCCCTGTTAATGTTTCAATGCTCAGATTATGAGATTCTGAAGTCTAGAAACGACAGATTTTTGCGCATTAAAGTAGAGCTTAATGCCCAAGTTTGGGGACATTACACTCTTTGCCCAGACAATGTTTGGCGCATTAAGCTCTATGTAATGCGCTCAAAAATCTTCATACTGTCGTATTCTACACTCTTCTATATCTATTTAGAACTGGAGTGGCGGCGCCAAGTTAAAAAAAAAGTATGCATTCGAATTCATACATGTCGCCCTCTAGGTCTAAAATTCACTTTGTTGCCCATTGTGACCAATCAGAGCGCCCCTCTCATTTTCCAAGAGTACTATATGAAATAAAAGGGGCGCTCTGATTGGCTGCTATGGGTAACAAAGTGAATTTTAGACCTAGACAGTTTTCAAACATGTGGCCCTAAATCTTTGTAAGTCAACATGGGAATTAACAAATAAATGAGAATAAAATATTCCCAATAAGACAGGACATTGTCTAAACATTAGCTAAAACAAAATAACAATTACAAATAGTATTCAGCTAAAGAAGTGTGACTTGATTCTTTGGGATATAACCCTCTGCAACTACATATATTCAACAAAAAACTTCCCTACTATCTCCCACGAAAATAGAAAATTAACCCATACTTACCTTCCTCATCACCATCAAGCAGCGATGCAAGAGCGTCAGTTTCACCCACCGTTTCCTCTCTGATGACAACACGTTCAAGGATCACACGATGCTGCAGCCAATTTCTCGCCTCAACAGTCACATCCCACATATACAACATGCAACCTCAGAGGTCAGTGAATGGTTGCAGCATCATGTGATCCATGAACGTGATGTCACCGGTGAGGTACCGGTGGGGGAAACTGGAGCTCTCGCAGCGCTGGTTGATGGTGATGAGGAAGGTACAGTTGAAACAAGAAGTTTACATATACTACATAAAAAGACACATATACATGTTTTTCTCACTATTTGACATGGAATCAGAATAAACCAAACCAAAATTATTTATATTTGTCAAATGCCAGAATAATGGGAGAGAGAGAATTTTTAAGGCATTCTTTATTACTTTCTGCAAAGTCAAAAGTTTTCATACACTAGGATTACTATGCTTTTAAACTAAACAATTTGGGACAGCCCATATGATGATGTCATGTCTTTGGAAGCTTCTGATAGGATAATTGTCAACATCTGCGTTAGAGACACACCTGTAGATGTATTTTATTGCACACCAGAAACACACTATTTCTGTGTGTAATGTCATGGGAAAGTCTAAAGAAATCATCCAAGATATCAGGAAGAGGGTTGTGGATTTGCACAAGTCTGGATCATCCTTGGTGCGATTTCCAGATACCTGAAGCTGCCATGTTCATCTGTACAAACAATTATATGCAAGTACAAACAAGATGGGAATGTCCAGCCATCATACCGCTCAGGAGGGAGACAGGTTTTGTGTCTCAGAGATGAACATGCTTTGGTCTGACAAGTGCATATCAACCCAAGAGCAAAAGCAAAAAACCTTGTGAAGATGCTGGCAGAAGCTGGTAAAATTGGGTTATTATCCACAGTGAAATCAGTACTGTATCAACATGGGCTGAAAGGCCACTCTGCCAGGAAGAAGCCATTACTCCAAAAGAAACATATAAAAGCCAGATTAATGTTTGCAAATGTACAGGAACAAAAACCTACATTTTTGGAGACATGTTCTGTGGTCTGACGAAACTAAAATTGAACTGTTTGGCCATAATGACCATTGTTACGTTTGGAGGAAAAAGGGAGAAGCTAGGAAGCCTAAGAACACCATCCCAACTGTGAAACATGAGGGTGGCAGCATCATGTTGTGCGGTTGTTTTGCTGCAGGAAGGACTGGTACACTTCACTAAATAGATGGCATCATGAGGAAAGAAGATTATGTGGCAATACTGAAGCAACATCTCAAGACATCAGCCAAGAAGTTAAAGTTTGGGCAGAAATGGGTCTCCAAATGGATAATGACCCGAAGCACACTGCCAAACTGGTTACAAAGTGGCTTAAGGAATAACCAAGTCAATGTATTAGAGTGGTCATCACAAAGCCCTGATCTCAATCCTATTGGAAATTTATCGGCAAAGCTGAAAAGGCAGGTGCGAGCAAGGTGACCTACAAACATGACTCAGTTACACCAGTTCTGTGACGAGGAATTGGCCAATCTACCAACTATTGTGAGAAGCTTGTGGAAGGATATCCAAAACATTTGACCCAAGTCATACAGTTTAAGGGCAATGCTACCAAATAGTAATGAAATGTATGTAAACTTTTGACTTTGCAGAAAGTAATTAAAATGCCTTAAAATTTCCTCTCTCTTATTATTCTGGCATTTGGCAAATATCAATAATTTTGGTTCCTAATTGACCTAAAACGGGGAAGGTTTATTCTGATTTCATGTCAGATAGTGAGAAAAACATGCATATGTGTGTTTTTATATAGTGTATGTAAGCTTGTGGTTCCAACTGTAAGTATGGGTTAATTTTCTATTTTAGTGGGAGGTGATAGGGAGGTTTTTAAAAGTCTTGTAAAAACCCCTTTAAATAGGCATTGCCATCTGGGGAAACAGGATTCTGCAATGTAAAGTTGACCGCACATGCCTGGCCCTCTCTCTTTACTTCTATGGGAGTTCTGACTGCAGTTCAGCAAGTGTACTCAGCATTCCCATAGAAGTGAACGGGACGGGCATTGGTGGCGACCTCTCCTTTCTTTTTCCTGGGCTGCAGTAGAAAACTAGGGAATTCTATTTCCCCAGAATGGAAATACCCTTTTAAAAAAATTCTCTGGACAAAACTAGTGCAGGGAAAAGGGGCAGATCATGACACAGGAATTCACAAGAAACACCCAAACAGAGAACATATCAGTATCCTCCCAGCCCTGCAGTATGCTGAACAGTATTTCTGTATTAGAAGGGGGTTCCCACAAAGCCACTTCCTTGTTAAAGGGTGGTTCATAGCTAGCTAAGAGCTTACAGTGTTCCAGAACAAAGAGGGCGGACGTCCTCTCTATTCATTTCTGTGACAGTTACTAATAGAGCCAAACACACTTGCTTGACTATATTCAGAACTCCCATGGAAATAAATGGGGAGGGCGGACTGAAATACCGACCTCCTTGTTCTATAACACGGACAGCTCATAACTACCTATTAGCTATTTGTAACAAGGAAGTGACAATGGACCTGTGGCTGTTCTAGATATATCTATTTTAGTAAATTCTTGTGTTCCCTGTGTAATAACAATTCTGGAGCATCTTCTCTTATATGTCTGTTGTGCAGTTCCTCTGTTATTACTTCTAGAAATGTATTACTGAATCAGTCACATGGGTATTACCAGTTGGGGGTGTCCCTGCACAGTCTGACACTGTCCAATCACTGCTTACACCTCTTTCAAGATTGGAATGATAACACCCAGCTGACAGATTCAGTAATACACTTGGAGAAGGAACAGAGAAACAGCACAACAGACATATAAGAGAAGATGCTCCAGAATTTTTTAGTCACAAGGGGATGCCACAGGCCAACTTTAAGCCTCTATTAGGTGATCCAGTTTCTTTTCATACCAGATAAATGTCTGATAACATTGGTCCTGTAGTGTACATGTGTGACAGGTGATCAGGTGGGGTTCACACAACACTTTTGGGTGGCATTAGTCTGGAGCATATTTTACATGTAACATATATTAGGCAGATGTTACCCATTTGTTTAGTGCAGCAACCCGCTGGGTGTTTTCAGCATCTACTTCAGGGGCGACATATATGTACGGGGCTGTGCCAGTTTTCAGGCTGAAAAGACGCTAGACTTCTGACGCAGCCCCTTACATACATGTCGACCCTGAAGTAGGGTGTGCACCGTACATTCATCAGCACAGATGTGCTTTCGGCTTTCCAATTTGTATGGACTACATTTAAAGTCTAACCTTTCAAAGGACTTCATGTGTTCAAGGACTGAGGTACCGATGTATCCATGAGCAATTTTGCATGGTGTTGTATATGTCTTTATGAGCTTTTCAGTAAAATTTGTATTACCTCTATTCCTGCGGTGTCCCCACAGCCCACCTCTGCACCTGCTCATGACTATTCCCCTCTAACTTCCTTCTCTCCTGTCACTCCTGACAAGCTCTCCTCTTTACTGTCCAAATCGAACCTCACCACCTGTAGTCCTGCCCCACTCCCACCCCACCTCATCCCGACCTTAGTGCTGTTATATCCCCAAAGCCCTCCCCCATCTCTTCAATCTATCATTAACCTCTGGCATCTTCCCTTTCCCTCATTTAAACATGCTACCCATCACCCCCGTCCTAAAGAAAACCATCTTTTGACCCCCCCTCACTTTCCAACTATCGCCCCATCTCACTGATTCCATTCGCCTCCAAACTCCTCGAGCAGCACATCTACCTTCAACTGTCCTCCCATCTCTCCACCAACTCTCTCCTTGACCCGCTCCAATCAGGCTTCCGTCCCCACCACTCTACAGAAACCGCCCTAACCAAAGTCCCCAAACGACCTAGCAACTGCAAAGCTTCAGCCCTATTCTGTGCTTCTCCCCTAGACCTCTCCTCTGCTTTTGACACTGGTCGACCTTTACACTTCTCCTACACATCCTCTCCTCCCCTCGGCATCACGGACTTGGCCCCCTTGTCTCCCGTACCTCATGATCGGGAATTTACGTCTCTCATTCCGCTCCACCCCCTTCCCCGGGCCCCCTCTCTTTGGTGTCCCCCCCGGGGGGCTTTTCCTGGGCCCCTCTCTTTTCTTCTCACCTTGGTTGGGGCAGCTCATACTTCACAGGGTTTCAATAACCCCCCTGTATGCTGATGACCCCAACTCTACATCTCCGGCCAATGTCACTCTTTCTTCCCGGTTCCCCTGACTGTCTTTCATCCATTCCCCCTTCTTCTCCTCTGTTCCTAAAACTAAAGTGGAAAAAAAAACGAATTTATTATCTTCCCACCGTCCCACTCTATCCCCCACCTGATCCTCTATCACTGTAAAGGCCAAAAAACCCCTTTTTACCCGCACCACGGTCCCTGCTTTGGGATTAAACCCTTTTACTCCAAATTGTCCTTTAACCACACATCCAACCCCCACCTCTGCCGTACCTCACCTAAAATTTTCTCCCCGTATCCGCTCATTTTTAACCTCTGAAAGCACAAAAATGCTTGTCCACATGCTTGTCCCCTTCCCCCCCTCGACTAAAGCGCATCCTTCTCTATGGATCCCAGCTAGCACCCTTGCTCCCCTCACACCATCCTTAAAGCTATGTTCAAAAACGGCTTTTTTAAAATGGGCTGTATTTCGGTCCGTAATTACGCCGGAACTGTGCGCAAATTTACGGCCCCAAACGGCCCTTCATTACGGTAATTCACAGTTCTCATGAAACTAGGATTACGTCAGGCGCGGGATAATTGACGTGAATTACTAGCGCCCTATACGCTCCGCTGCAATTCAAGTCTATGGGCCGGTGAAGTTTCCGGCCCCCCGTCATGTCCCCCCTCCGCCCGCCCCGGTCACAGGCGTAATTGTGGGGCGTAATTACGCCCGCAAAACACCGTGTGAACTAAGCCGTCCCGATTCACCCCTCTCCTCGTTACTCCCCCTGCCTCTCCATCTGCCGATCCCTTTCATGGGCTACCCATTGTCCACGAATCCAGTTCAAGCTAGCAACTTTGACCTACAAGGCTCTCCATAAACCTCTCCCCTTCATATTTCTCTGCCTTAATCTCTAAATTCCTCCCCTCACGCAACCTCCGCTCCTCACAGGACCTTCTCCTTGCTCTCCTCTTATTTACCTCCTCACATAACCATCTCCAAAACTTCTCTCGTGCTCCCCACCCCTTTGGAACTCACTGCCCCAACACATCAGACTCTCCCCCTCTCTCACTGGCTTCAAACATAACCTGAAAACCTACCTCTTCAGGATCGCCTATAACCAACATTAACCGTGTTGCACTGCTCCATCCCACAAACATGTCTGCCCCTCACCTTCTGTCTCTTCACCCCTTCCTGTAGATTGTAAGCCCTTGCGGGCGGGGACCTCTCTCCCTCTGTACCAGTTGTTAGTCACTTATTATCACTTCGTAATTGTTTTACCAACGTTTTTATGTACCCGCCTGAAATGTACAGCGCCCAGGAATCAAGGGCGCTCCAAAATAAATGATAATAATAATAATAATAATTATTAGACTCTACGTCTATGTCTTGCATTGTGCTACTAAGGGAGGAATAAGGAGAAACCTCTCAATTAGAGTCTATACGGGTGAACGTCCAAATTAATGATTGTGTACTATTGAAATAAAGACCCTGAAGTAGATGCTGAAAACACCCAGCAGGTTACTGCACTAAACAGATGGGTAACATCTGCCTAATATTTGTTACATGTAAAACTGTTCACTATTTTTTTAATCAGGTGCACTCCAAAATTAGGTGCATAACTAAGCGCCGCAGCACTTTGTAATGTGCCTGAGATGGGGAGTGTGTGCTGGAGGCGTATTGCACTACAACTGTACGAATCTATACATTTATGTCTTTTTAACGGCAAATCCAGGCGCGTTACTGCTGGAACAGGTAGAGCACTTTAAAAGTGGATTACCTGAGACTGAATTGTCACTTAGTAGCTAGAAAGTGCTATATCTATGACCCGCAGTAGAACAGGTTCATAGATTCAGGCGCATTCTACAATACTAATGTGTGCAAAAAAGATGGCGCCTGGGCGCTAAAAATCATACATGTCGCCCCAGGTGTTTATACATAGGCTTGCTCCATCCTTGGTGTTCTTGTTACTTTTTCTACAATGATTCAGTAAAGAAATAGGAAACAGTTCCAGGGACAAGTATTTCAGAATATAAAACCCACATATATTTGCACTTAAAATGTGCTTTCAACCGCAAGCTTTTCTGACACTGATGCAAACGTTAATTGTAAATGACTTGCTATTGTGTTAATATTATTGTACAAATAAAGGATAAGTCATTGGATAGGCTTAGACAAAGCGCAATAATCTTAAAGAAACGGGAAATTCTCAAGCAGTTTTCCTTGGCTCAATAAAATTCATCGGGTGTGAATAGGACCTAATGCTGTATCAAGAACATCAAAAGAACAGGGCATCAATCCTGTGGCTTTTAGCAGCTGTTCTGGAGCTTTTGTACCACACACAAACACTAGGCCTTTGTAGGATTCCTACAATCCCTAAGAATCAGTATTATTTCTAAGAATAGGATGGATAGAAGCTTCGTTAAATAGTTCCCGCTCGGCTTTTGCTGTGTTCTGATACCGAACAGTAACAACCCTGAACTGAAGCTAGAGATACTTTAATAATGGAACTGTATACAGTAATTTCACAGCAAGACTGAGGAATGTTAAGATTCCTGCAATTACATCAGTAAAAGTTTTAAACAATGGATACTATGATTACAATCTGACAGTTTCAAATTATAAAAAAAACGTGTGCGGGCTAGAAGAGTGCTCAGACATCAGCAGCTTCTGACTTTTCTTAGAGATGTTTCTTCCTTATGTAAACAATGTAGCAGTTCATCAAATCCTCAGCTGAGTTACATACATTGGGTACGGAAAGTATTCAGACCCCTTTAAATTTTTCACTCTTTCATTGCAGCCATTTGGTAAGAACCAAAAAGTTCATTTTTTTGCTCATTAATGTGCATCTGCCCCCCAAAGAAAAAAAAAAAAAACGAAATGTAGATATTTTTGCAGTTTCTTAAACAAGAAAAATAAAATATACAGGGTTTAAGTTTCAGACCCTTTGCTCAGTATTGGTAAAACCCCCCTTTTTGACTAGTACAGCCATGAGTCTTTTTTGGGAATGATGAAACAAGTTTTTCACACCGGGTTTGGGATCCTCGCCTTCTTCCTTGAAGCCTCCCAGTTCCCTGGTTGGATGGGAACGTTTGGGGGGAAGCATTTTCAAGCTCTCCAGGGGATGCTCAATTGGGTTTAGGCAGGGCTTGGCTGGGCCGGGTCAAGAATGGCACAGAGTTGTTCTAAAACCCAAAGCTTTTGTTATTTTAGCTGTTGCTTAGGGCATTGTCTTTTTGGGGGAAAAAAAACCTTTGGCCCAGTTGAGGTCCAGAGGTCGGGAAAAGGGGTTTTTCACCCCAGGATATCTCGTACTTGGCCCTTCATTTTTTCCCTTCTTTTCAAACCGGGCTCCGCCCCTGCAGCTAAAAAAAACCCCCCATGCAGATGCTGCCACACCATGTTCCGTGGGATTGTATTGGGCAGGGTTGAGCAGGCCGGTTTTCTCCACAACCCGCTTAGAAAAAACACCAAAAAGTTCAATTTTTCGTCCCTCAGAGAAGAATCTTTTTTTAATAGTCTGGGAGTCCTTCTTGGTTTTTTGCAAACGTAGGGGGTTTCAAAATTTTTCCGCATGAGGAGAGGTTTCCCTTAACATTCCAAAAAGCCCCGATGGGGGGGGGCGCAGGGGATAGGGGACTTTGTAAAAACTTTTTCCCCATCCCCCTGCGCCTTTGGAGCTCCCCACAGTGATTTTGGGGGGTTCTTCTTTCCCTTCTCCCAAGGGTTCTCCCACGATTGCTTAGTTTGGGGACGGCCAGGTGAGGAAGAGTTGTTTTTATCCCAAACTTCTCCATTTAAAAATTATGGAGGCCCCCGTGCTTTAGGGAACTTGATCTGCAGAAATTTTTGTAACCCTTGGCCAGTCGTGCCTTGCCCCAATTTGTCTCTGAGCTCCTTGGCAGTTCCCTTTGACCTCATGATTTTTAGTGCTCTGACAGCACGGAGCTGTGAGGTCTCTTAGACAGGTGTTTTTCTTTCTAATCAAGTCCCAAAGTTTAATTAGGGTTAAAAATGGTGTCACACAAAGGGTCTGCTATTATGACCCTCGATATTTCAGTTTTCTTGTTTAAAAATAAGCAAAATTTCTTCATTTTGTTTTTTTTTTTTTCAAGAAAGGGGGGCAGGGTGTACATTAATAGCAAAAAAAGAACTTTTTTGATCTAACCCAAAAACTGCAAGAAAAAAAGAGTGAAAAAAAGTAAAGGGGTCGAATTTCTTTCCATACCCCCCTGTTGTCTTAGCTGAGGATTTGATGAACCTACATTTTTTAATAAGGAAGAAAATCTCAAAAAAAAAATCGAATTTTCTGATGTTTTGGGACTCTTCTTAAAAAATTTGAAGGGGTCTGAATACTTTCTGTATCCACTGTACCTGAAAATGTTTTTTGGGCAGCTTTTTTATTATCCTATTATCTATCTTCTATCTTTTTCTATCATCCGTCCAAAAGCTAAACTAATCTATTTTTACACACGTGGGCAAAATTGTTTGTACCCTTGAGTTGGTGAAAATACCTTTCTAGCTATTCTTCAAAATGCTAATCAGCCAGGATCTTTGCCGAAATACTAAGCAGTCAGGGCCGTGACTAAAATCCTAAGAAGTTAAGATTTACGAAAAGCAAAAAATGCCCGTAGCTCCTTTAAGGTTTGCTCACCTGCAATGGTGTTAATCTTTTTTTTTTTTTTTTTTTTTTTATAAAAATAGTAAGCAAAAATCATTTAAGCCTAAAAAAGTTGGGTACCAGCCATGATACAAAAATATGAATTGTAACCATGACTTGCAATGACGTCATGCATGCCATGGATATCTATTTATTTATCTCTCTCTCTCTATCTATTTATCTATCTATATATCTATCCGTCTATCTACATTCCAAGAATAAAACAGGCTAGCCCACACATCCATTTGCAATTTATATAGATGCTAGTGCACACTATTGTGACTGCAAAAAGTTACTTTTCAAATAACAAATATTGCAACACTAAAACCCATATAAATATTGAACTAGTGGAACATACATAACGCATTATATTATTGCTGATCAAGTTGCGTTTGCCCACCTACTGCGTCTAGGAAGCCTTATCAGCTGGGACGCTAATTCTAATACCTATCTGTGAGGCAAAGCCGCCATACATTCAGGGCTGGGCTCCATCCACAATGATTGTAAGGACCTTATGCAGCCAGATAAAAGGAGTGCATGGCTAATATGAAGGCAGACACTCCTCCAAATGCACAGCTAAAACTCCAGCCAAAATGCTAGCCAGCCTGACTGGCACACCAGAATACCAGAGTATCCTCCGGTGGGTCTAAGCTCTGATACATAAATGTACACTCAGTGCCTTATGTATGAAAACTGTCTAGCAGTAAGACTGTCTGTGTTGTCCATAGAAACCAGTCAGAAATCATCTTTTATTTTTCCAGAGCACTATATGAAATTAAATCTGATCTCTGGTTGCTATGGGTAACAAAGACAGTCTTACTGCTAAACAGTTTTCATACATAAGGCTTACTTGAATTTAGAACTAATTGCTAGATATCTCATTAAACCCTGCGTGTGCAAAGATTTCTAGACTTACAAAAAGTGGTTTTGCTCATGTCCTATATAGGAAGTGGATGGGCCCTAATAAATTCCTTTGGTGGGCCCAAGGAACTACAGTCCGACACTTTGGCCAGGATTCAAGCAAAATTCTAAGCATCTAAGACCTTGGCCACAAGGCTAAGCAATGAGGATCTTGGTGTAATTAATATCCCACCAGGACCAAGGCTAAAATGCAATACAATGGAGAATAGTGGGATGACCTTCTTGGCAAGGATTTCTGACTGCGCTTCCCACCCATAGTCCTAAACATTCAGCTATGGTATACAATTATGACCCTAGGACCTCTCTCCTTATTAGCCTCTTGGGATGAAAACATCCAGTTGATTAAACAAATTATTTCTAGGCAGAGCATTTAATTCTTTCATCATAATGCCCACCTACTCTGAAAATCCCTGAACACTGCAATGCCAAGAAAATGTGACTACATTGTGGGTATTAGAGGGATTCCCCATGGCAGATGGGGGCTAAAGGACACACTGAGAAGGCGTGGTCTGTGTCTTTTATGCATATTTCTGCTTACATAACATTTAGCTGTTATCAGCATATGAACAGAAAGAAGATCTTTCCTTAGGGAGAGCGCCATATAGGCGTGTGGAGATTCGAAATTGCCTTTTGCACTCCACGAGGCATCTGCATATCACAAAGCATTATGGGAAAGGAGCTGAGAAGCTCAAGCGCCCTCTATTGGATGTAACAAATCCTCAATTTGCTTTTGACCCATTGGGTCTTTGGAAAGCAAAAGGGATATTTAGCCCAGCCAGCATCACCCATCTGTAGACAGCCTATGAATAGTAAAGTAAAAAAAATATCCTTGATCACTAATTTGTGTCTTGTTTCCTCTGCTCTTGTGCCTCCACTAATGAAAATCTTCCCCTGTATGACTATCAGCTGCACATGATGTCTGCTGAGTAGTGTTTAGAGCTAAGAAAAGGGGTATAATATACAACTTATATGGGGTCTTTATTCTTAGAGCCATCTTTTTTATTTCAAGCAGGAATTTACCATGAGCAGGTAAGAATGGAATGAGAAGGGTGTTCCTTGCCTTCATCAACCAAATGGAAGCTTAGGATTGGATTTGGGCAGGTAAGGGAGGAGTGTGCCCTGATTTACTTTGATGTCCACCAGCCACTACTGACGTCACAAGGATCCCGGTTTTAGACCTAAGCAAACTACAACAGGTCAAGTAGGGTGTGCCTTACTATCCAATAACAGCCATTACTACTACAACAGGAGACTGGAATTGGATCTAAGCAGGCAGTGTTGAACTTGGGGGCCTGGGGAGTTGATCTTGGTGGTCCACCCTTTAGCTACTGTTCATGAAAATATTACCTGTTAATTTTTAGGCCATTTTGACATAAATGCATGCATTTTTACCACATTATACAGCGTGCAAAACAGAACTGTACTGTGTAGTACGCAATACCAAGTGAGTCACACATCTGTCTCATACATCAGTCTCACATGTCTGTTTGTCTCACACATTGTGTTAATCACTGCTATAGACCACCCACAGCCTGACCGGGAAGTGTGTGCCTAAAGCTGGTCGTGGATTTGGAAAGCTGCATGGTGAGAAAACCCCTTTAATAGCATACAGGACACCCCACTATATTCTGCAGGTTTGTCAGTACATTATGCTGCCTTCAGATAGATATGACAGGTTCCCTCCAGCTGGTGTTCGCTTACAAATTTGAGAACGTCCTGCTAGTACCAGGGGATGCCCTAACTGTAAGGGAAGGGGATATCCAATTGCCCCCAACCCCAAAGTTTCCCTAAGGCAGGGGAAGAAGTAGGGGCAGGACCAAAAAAGGGATTTCAAAAATCAATTAAGCTGTGCACATCCATATATTTTGAAAACGTAAGCAAGTGCACACTGAAAAAAGGGAATAGATAAACTAATACAAATATCAGTGGCACACTAAAAACTAAGTAGAAAAACAAGGTATATAGGAATATTGGGGAAAAGCATATGCTAAGGAAAATATAAAAACCTGGACTCTTTGTTTTCAGTTTTTGATCAAAGATTGTATTAAGCTCACCCCTAAAAGCGTCAAGGGGATCCCAGTAAGGGGAGTCCCTAAAAAGAACATGTTACCTCACTAGGAGTCTTTTTAGATACGACATCCAGGGAGTGATAGGAAATGCCCACTGAATTATCCTTTCCCCCTATTTTAAAAGAGGGAGCCGGAGTGCAGCAAGCCAATGAGGCTCCCTTCCTCAAATAGACTTCAAAAAACAATTAGGCTGTGCACATCCATATATTTTGAAAAAAAGTAAGCATAGGTGCACACCCGAAAAAAGGCAATAGCATTACATCTAATACAAAAATCAGTGGCACACTAAAAAAATAAGTAGAAACATAAGGTATATAGGAATATTGGAAATGCATTATGCTAAGGAAAATATGAAAAAACCTGGGGCTCTTAGTTTTCAGTTTTTGATCAAAGATTGTATTAAGCTCACTCCTAATAGCGTCAAGGGGAATCCCGTAAGGGTGGTCCCTAACACTGAAACATGTTACTCACTAGGAGTCATTCAGAATCAACATCTCAGGGAGGTATTAGGAACCTGCCACTGAATTATCCTGCACTAGTTTAAAAGAGGTAGGGGAGTGCAGCAAGCCAATGAGGCTGCCCTTCCTCAAATAGACTTCAAAAATCAATAGGCTGTGCACATCCATATATTTTAAAAAACGTAAGCATAGGTGCACACTGAAAAGACAATAGCATACATCTAATACAAATATCAGTGGCACACTAAAATATTTTCCTTAGCAGTAATGCATTTCCAATATTCCTATATACCTTGATGTTTCACTTAGTTTTTAGTGTGCCACTGATATTTGTATTAGATGGACTAAATACAGTCATACACAAAAGAGGGCTGCAGCAGAGTGGAGATGTTAGGAACACTTTTCTTACCTTTGTGGGGCTCCTTGTACATAATCATAGATATTAAATAAAGTGAAAGACAGTAAGGAACTGGAGAACGGTGGCCTACAAAGAAGGGATGAGCAGGATAAGCCAAACCTTGCCATCCATCAGTAGCAGATGATCCAACAAGAGGAGCCTAAGATTGGATTCCTACATGTGACAGCAGGACAAATAGGGTGAGCCTTGCCATCCACCAGTTTTGATGTTTCTAAAAGAGGAGCCTGGGATCAGACCTATGCATGTAAGAAAAAATGATTAGGGTATATTTTACATAGTGTAAATGTGATTGCTAGCATTCTGAAAATTGAACAGGGTTTTCCCAAATTCCCTGCAATTGACCTGAGCTTCTGCCAGTAAGATATAGTCCGCCTTTTACGACAGTCTTTGTTCTTCAAATTGGACACAAGCTAGAGGCTGTTATTAAACTGTCCAAAGCTTGATAATGGGATAGGGAAGCCATAAGGAATTAAAAATTCCACCAGCCACCATGTTCTATTTCATTTAATATAATTGACAATGAGCAATGCAACAATGTATTGGGGAATTGCCATTTATGACACTCTGTATGACATTCTGTAGTAAATGGAGATTCTCCTTAAATTAATAACAGTAGGAATTAGAAGATAGTGCACATCAGGTGGGAGAGTTATTTACTGAGCAGACAATAAAACACAGGAAAAGATAACAAATAAATCTTCAAAGCCTTTTTACCATGGACAATTTACAAAACCTGTTTGTTGTTCTGCGCTCCCCTCTGGCAAAGTGACAGTCGTAATTTATACAACATACAAAAACACTTGCTGCTCCAAAGAAACTTTTGTCTAAAGAGAAGTCATCAGCGTTCATGATGGGGCTGCCTCCAAAGTTATTGCAGGTGATTGATACGTATTCCATGTTTGCCAGTGTCCTCTAGGCCTTTTAAGCACATGATTAGCAAATTTAGACCCAAAAATCTAAACCATGTAAAACACAACTGGCAAACACAACAAAATACACAATACAAATTTCTGTTTGCTCAGTAGCTTGTGCCCAAGGGCATATGTTCAGCAGCAATTGCTGGTTTCTAAAGATCAAAGGTATTTACAGTCAAATGTGTTGTTGACTTCTGTATGGCCCCAAACTTAAACCATCTGCACCTATTATGTAACGTTCTGTTGTTAAACACAACCATATCCTCTGATAATAAACCTGTGTATATAGTTTTATTTTTGTGTTTATGTGTGAGCCTATATTGCTAATGTATGCTGTTAGTATATAAGACCATCAGTCTGCTTACATTGTATGCCATGATTAAGGGGTAGTCCCCGAAATGCGTTGGAGATACGGCATCATTTCCATATCTGTCTTTGTGCCTTTTTTAATGGATTTCCAATAAAGCATCATTTTTTTACCTATGGATGGATTTGCTGGATCAAGATTTTTGTATGCTACATATGTTTGTATAACATCTGTAAGAAATATTTTCATTGGTTAACAGGTTGAGATGTTGTTGCGCTTACCTTAGTACTATAAGGGTATGTTCACACAGCGCTTTTGGATCCGATTTTGGATCCGTTTTGGATACAAAAAATCGCATCCAAAAACACAGCGACAATCGGATCCAAAACAGATCCAACAAACATCCAACACGCAGATGAGGGGCTCCGCTCACCGAAAGGTGGCGCCGTGGCTCCCCGTCTCGCCCACCCAGCGATTAGCCTCTGACTCTGCACGGCCGTTGTAAAACGTCCCAGGAGATCCCGGGAGCTGAGTGCTGGGTGAAAGCGGCGTGATGACGTCACGCCGCTTATACTGATCACTAGCACCCGGACATGGCAGCGCTGCAGGGAACCTGGAAAGGTAAGTGCGTTTTTTTTTATTTTATTATCATTAGCTACAGGGGGCAACTATCTGGTTACAGGGGCAACTACATGGCTACAGGGGCTAGTATCTGGCTACAGGGGCTAATATCTGGCTACAGGGGGGCTGCTACATGGCTACAGGGGCAACTATCTGGCTACAGGGGGCTGCTACATGGCTACAGGGGCAACTATCTGGCTACAGGAGCAACTATCTGGCTATAGAGGGTGTTACATGCCTACAGGGGGCTACTCTCTGGCTTCAGGGGGCAGCTATCTGGCTACAGGAGGGTACTACTTGGCAGCAGGGGGGCTACTATCTGGCTACATGGGGCAGCTATCTGGCTACAGGGGTAACTATCTGGCTACAGGGGGTATTACATGGCTACAGGGGCAACTATCTGGCTACAGGGGGCTGCTACATGGCTACAGGGGGCTGCTATCTGCCTACAGGGGCAACTATCTGGCAACAGGGGACTGCTACGGGGCAACTATCTGGCTATAGGGGTTATTACATGGCTACAGTGGGCTACTATCTGGCTACAGGGGCAACTATCTGGCTACATGGGGTGTTACATGGCTACAGGGGGCTACTATCTGGCTACAGGGGGCTACTATCTGGCTACAGGGGACAGCTATCTGGCTACAGTAGGGTATTACATGGCTACAGTGGGCTACTATCTGGCTACAGGGGGCTGCTACATGGCTGCAGGGGGCTACTATCTGGCTACAGGGGGGTATTACATGGCTACATGGGGGTATTAAGTGGCTACAGTGGGCTACTATCTGGCTACAGGGGGCTACTATCTGGCTATAGGGGGCTTCTACAAGGCTACAGGGGGCAACTACCTGGCTACAAGGGGGCAAATAACTACCTGGCTACCAGTGGGCAAATAACTACCTGGCTATCAGGGGGCAAATTACTACCTGCAGGGGCTTATATAACTACATAATAGGGATCTATATTTCTACTTATTGGGGAGCCTATATAACTACCTATCCTCTTAATAGGGGACTGATATACCTACTTATTGGGGGACCTATAAGTTTACCTACCTAATGGGGTGCTATACACCTACTTAATTGAGGACTACCTACCAAGTTTGGGGGTGTACCTTCTGCACTTTTACTGTTTGGGACACCAGGGGGTAATTATTACCATTTGGGGTGCTTGAAATGGAGAGTTTATACAGAGATAGGAGTTGATAGAGAAGCACTGATAAATTGTCTAAGAGTCTAAGATATTTGTTTTCTAAATTCTTTAGTGAAGAGTTGTGTCTGAGAGAAGTCATTATGGTGGTCGGGGACAGATGGAGAAAGAGAATAACTCTTCAGAGACGTCTCCTGTAAGTGCCTGGATGTAACTTTACTGGTAACTGTATGACAATTATTTTGTAATTTTATACGTTTAACACTTTATGTTAAAGCTTTTTGTATATTTTGGCTTTGGTTGATGGTGATGCGCTGTGTTGCATTGTGACGCATTATGTTACGGGGGGGCGAAATTTCTTCCCCTCGCCCTGAGTGCAATTTAGCGTAGGAACGGCCCTGTGTCTGCCAAACGTTTTTTACGCAGCCGGCATTCCAAAAAACTTTCTACATGCACATCATCTTCCGTCCAGTTTTTGGGCAGAAGGAGTGCATTTGAATGGTTGAGGAGGACGGCAAATCCGCAAACCACAGACCGAACTGTCCCCCAAAACCATGCAAAAGATGACAAAATACTGGCCAGATTCTTAAAACAGGATCCGACCGGTATCTTGAAACTGCAGTGTGGACGCACTTTTAAACTGCGGCCCTGTTTTTAAGGTTCTTAATGGAGTTAGATGTTAGGAAATAGCTATGGTACTCAGGACTGGGACAACGTACTCTGGTGCCCTAGGCAAATAAGGCATATAGCGCCCCCTATGGAAATTTCAACCCAGTCTATACCTCTTTGTGCCCCGTTTTCTGCCTGGGATGAAGTGGCGCCTTAGGCGGTCTCCTACCTTCATCTACCCATCATCTCTGTCTATCTATCTATCTATCTATCTATCTATCTATCTATCTATCTATCTATCTATCTATCTATCTAAGCCCTATCGTTGTAATAATGTGGACAAGGGATTTTAGGGTTTCTACAGTTTAAAATTAATCCATTCTTTTCTTTAACTCACAGAGGTTTTAATAAGAGCTTATGTAGAACAATAAACATACATCTTGGCACACCTTCTGTCCTTTTTGAGGATCTCTGTTTAATTATGTAACTGCATGATTCACAATGCCTACTATAAAATGCTTTTATGATGACATGAATTTATGACTAGTTTTTGTAAAGTATTTTTTAATTAAATTTTTGTATCCACTGTTGCTCCTTCCAAGGATGTGATAATTAATATAATTATATAACATAAAGTGAAATGAATATTTTACAGATTTAATGTGTGTATGGTAGAAGGAAGCTCTATGGTATCTACCACAATATTTAGGCAAATTTAGCAATATATTTCTCGGACATCGCTAAGGCATGTTGCACCTACTGCCCTGTGTCTGGAGCCATCAAATGAAGCTGACTGTATCCTTATTAATATTAAACAACAAAAATCAGTGTACATTGTTATTAGTGTGACATACTTGACCCACATCCAAGTTAGATTATTTTACATAGTACCAACATATTCCACATTTACTGTACAGAAATTATGACACATTTTGCGTTACTGCTCAGTATACACAATGGAGCTCACAATGTAATCTCCCTATTTTAATTACAATAAGAAGACTGGTTAACGACATAGAAGACTGGTTAACTACTTCTGGACTACATTGACTATAAACATCTGGGCAGTCCACAGGTGACTCTAAGGCCTCGTTCACACAGCGTATTTTGGGACTGATTGGAGCCGTACTGCGCGCCGTATTTGCGCTGCAGTACGGCTGCAATCCGTCCCAGTAACTATGGTAATCCACAGTTCTCATAGAGAACTGTGGATTACGTCGCTCCTCCCCGCTCGGCGAATCCGCCGCGAGGGGAGAAAGTGACATGCACATTATTTACGGCGTGTATGCGCCGTGAATAATGCAATGTCTATGGGGCCGGCGGGCCGCGCCCCCGCCCCTGTCCTGCCCCTTATTCAAACCGTAACTGCGGGCGAAATCCGTCCCGCAATTACGGCTTAAATAAACCGTGTGAACACTGCCTAAGGCTATGTTCACACGGCTTAAAATGGGACGTATTTCAGTCTATAATTACGCGCTGTAGTGCACGAATTACGGCTCTAATACGTCCCAGTCATTACGGTAATCCACAGTTTTTATAGTAAAATAGGGCCCTGGGGATTTTTAGTATATAAAAAACAGACAGCTATTACAGAGAGGGAAACCCCCAGTTCTCTAGAGAAACTATGGGTCGTCCCTCTCCCAGCTTGGCGAAAACGCGAGGGGGGAAAAAAAGGGACCTTTGAATTACCCCCGGGGAAAACGCGCCGAGGTAATGAAAAGGGTTCCAAATTTCCCGGCGAGGTGCCGGCCCCCCGCTCCCTCCCCCGCTCCTTACCCCCCCCCGGGGCCCCAAGGCGTAATTGGGGTAATTGCCGTGTGAATCTAAACCTAAGGGCGACAAGTATGGAAGGGGTTCGTTGTTTAAAAAGCCGGGGTCTTCCCTTTTTAGTGGGAAAAAAGGCCCCATTTTAACTTTTGCGTTCAAATAAAAGGGGGGTATAAAGTTCGCCCCCCCTTGCCTATGTTTAGGCACATTACGGAAATTTTTTGGCGCATAAAAATGGGTCCAAACAAAGTATTTAAGGTTATAGACAGGCTGGAAATAAAAGAAAAACCATTTGAATAGCAGTCAGGAATCGAAAAAGAAAAGAACCCTGCTTGAGGACCACCCGGTCCCAGCAAAACCGTTTTGTGGGTGGCTTTGTAAAGAAAAATAAAGGAAAAAAGCAAAAATAAATTTCAAATTTTTACAAAACTGAACAACCCTCATCTGGGGGGTTTTTTAATGCAAAATTAGTTTTAGATTCCCTTTTAATTTTCAATAACATTTTTAAAAGGAGAAAATTTTTAAAATTTTTTTGGGGAAAAAAAATTTTTTTTTAAAATTTAAAAAATTTTTTATGATAACATTTTTATATTTAAAATTTTAAAAAATTTCTCTTAAAACAGTTTGATAAATTTTAATAAAATTTCCTTTTTTTTATTGTACTGGGGTAATTGAGAAAATATTGGACATTTTTGCCCCTTAAAAAGAAAAACTTAACCCACTTTTACCCTCCGGGCCCCAGGGAGACCCCAAGAGATAGGACAGCCGTCCCCAAACATAATGTCCTTTTTTTGCCGAACTACATTCAAATAAGTATCTAAAAAATTTCGAATGGGGACGACCCCCGCCCCATAAAAGCCCCCCATAATGCCCCCCAAAAAACCCTTTATGTTTAGGGCCCATTCAAAAAATGGGCGAGTCTTACGAAAAAAAGGGGGCCCAACACAAAACGTTAAAAAAAATTTTGGGAGGGAGCCCCCTTTAAAAAAAAAAGGGAAAAATTTTTTGACCCAACGACAGCGTCATTGGGTCCCATCAAAATTTTCCCTTTTTTTTTTTTTTTGGGGCCCACCAAATATTTTTTAGTTCCCTATTAGTCCCTGATCCTGAACCCCTTGTTGGCCTTTCCCCTCTGCCCTTTCTGTGAAAAGATATAAACTGCTGAACTTTGCTTTTTTTAACCCCCTAAAGTTAAAACGCATTAAAAATCTTACCGGCTCAGGGAGGTGCATTTTACGGGCCCGAAAAACCCCTTTTATACATGTTTTCCCCGAACATCCTCACAGAGTCTCAAGCTGCACAGAGATCATGCAGCTGCAAGATGGAGAAAGGGAACTAACCCGGGAAACTGGAAACCCCTTTAGAGAGAAGAAGGGGGACAGTTTGTTGCTGTCCCTACTTCCTAAAAACGCATAGGGGGGAAAAAGGGAAGTGCTGTGTATACACTTAGAAAATCAGTTTTAGGTTTCCTGTTTTGTCAACGTGGCAATTTACTAGGGCGGGTAACGTGGAGCTGCGGGGTTTTTAACGTCCCAAGATCAGCCACTTAGTGAGTTTTGGTAGCTGGATTTTCATTGTAACTGGTGCTGATATGAGGCTAAAATGTTACTTAAAATGCCCCCCAACCTTCCAGGTTGACAATGTGTAAAATATAGAAAAAAAACAAAAATAAAAAACAGTGTGAGGCCAAAACTAAAGCTTTAGCTCAGTCCCCTAAATATAAAATATTTATGAGTTCTATTATGGGAATTATAGTAAGTATGTATAATAAACAACTGTAATGGAAAAAAAAACAAAAACTTTTTGCTATTAAAGAAAAACAGAAAAGTAAAAAAACTTGTAAGTAAAAGATACATAAAAATAAAGGCTTATGTATCACAATAAAGGTATAAAAATTAGTAGAATAACCAAGTGCAAGTAGATTTTAGAGCTTTCAAACCCACATGTACTAAAAAAAATTATATGTGCCAGGAATGGGGGTAAACTGATTGTTTTAGAAGTGGCTAAAGCTCTGTTCGCTTACCATTTGTGTATTTTTGATGCAAGCACTGGAAAAAACCCAGACTAACGTGAACTCACTGGTATATATAGAAGTCAGGCCTACCGGTGTGGGATTGCTTGGATGTGCAATGCACCAACATAGAGGACCCAACCACAGAGACTTCTCTGCTTGGGTCTTGCAGGTTTTTAGCTCTCTTTAGCAGACTTCCCAAGACAATCTAGTCAGGTCTGCTACATAGAACTCACGGCCCCTCAGTGGCCTCTCTCTCTGACTGTTGGTTCTAGCCCCAGATCTGGATTTCCACAAAAAGGCTACTAGCATGCTTGACTTTGCAGTGGTCACGCACACTCTTGAAATCCCTGGAGCACCCAAAATGGATCACTTTCTCCATATCCCTTCTGTCCTCTCTCTCTCTTGTCCCTTGGACAGTTCCCTGTTCTGTCCTTCACAGCTCACTGTGATTGTGTCATGATCATGCCAGAAAGAACCCCAGCTTTGAGTTCTGGTCGCCGGCCACGGCCGTTGCGATGTAAGCCGTGGTTTTTGACATAGTGTCTACTTTTTTGTTTACTAGTGTGAACTGGGTTTTCTTCCCTGCTATCTTGATTGATTCCTGGCTGATGCCCGGGCCAGGAATCGTCCAGCACTCCACGGGTTAACCTGGCTCCTTGCTCCTGGGTGATTGACAGCTCTACCTTCCTATCTGGTCTTCCGTTTCTTCCTCCTATTGCCTTTGTCCTTAGTTCTCCTGGAAGGTATTTAAGGGTTCTTCTGTCTCTTCTCCTTGCCTGTTATACTGGTCTGTTTCTGCCTATAACTCGCCCTCTTTATTCTGTGCCTCCCTGGTTAACTTACTCTGCTTGTTTCATGTTTATTCTTCTGCCTTCTGACTTTGTACCGCGTTTGTCACGTCAAGGGAGGTGCAGTGAGCCCTAACTGGAACGCAGCCCACTGTCCCTGCCTACTTGACGTGCTGCCCTAGGCGGCAGACGGCAACTGGGCGACAGTCTCTGCGCTGCTAAAGTGCTGGGGCCGTCAGAAGGCAGAATAGTCAAACAGTCCAGGTTAATATCAAATAGGAAAGCCAAAGCCACAAATAAGAACCAGAGGAATAAACAACCGAGGTCAAAAGCCAAAAACGGGAAGGCAAAGCACAAAATCAGAGACAAGCCGGAGTCCAGGGGGAAACAAACCGAGGTCAGGTATACTGGTTGGGCAAACAACAACACAAAGAACAAGAACCACAAGGTAGCCAGGAATATCACAGGTGCAGCAGTCAGCTTTCAGGGAGTTTAAATGGGATTCCTGGATACCCCCCCCGCCTGAAGGACTGGGCCTATTGGGGGTGGCCGTCACGGGTGTAAAATCAGAAAAGGATGGGAGCGCACATCACTTTTGGGCAAGCCTGTCTGCAGTCTGAGCACAGCTTAGCCCGACAGTACCCCCCTTTTAGGAGGGGCCACTGGACCCTTCCCTGGTCGGGGTTTTCTAACTCCCCCTCTATGCGAACTAGAGAAGGAGGCCTAGAGGGCGGAGCCCACAGGCTGAATATACCTCTTACGAAGTGCACGACGGGACACGTTATGTTATACAGAGAGAAGAGGGTAATTTCAGCCGATAAGCCCACCGGGTTTAACCAACCTCCTGAAGATTTAGGGATTTCAGGTACAGGTGGAGGGGCATAGTTCACCAGGGGACGAGTTCGGGGAACCCTTAGCCCGAGCATCGACTTCACAAGATGCCTTCCAACGCTGGCACCAACCGCTTCCAGATAGAACATTAGCCCTGCACATCAGTATTCCCCCAGAAATGGTAAGGAAACATCTGTCAACACACCGTTGTCCCCACCTGACTAATTTCCCTAATTTTCCAGTCAAACACTGGATTATGTTTCTGAAGCCAGGGCAGCCCCAACACCACATCAGCGGGCAGCCCTCCATGACGAATAGAATACATTTTTTCAATATGTATGATCCGACCACCATCTCCAGCCTCAGGGTACAATATTGGATTGCGCCCCGAGCTAGTGGAGTGGAGTCAATAGCCACAGCCCGCAGCGATTTCAGATAGCGTTCACAAGGTGGGCCCCAAAACTTTTTGGGCGAAAGATGCATCGACAAAATTAAAGCTGATCCAGAATCCACAAACGCACTCCCAGAACCGGACAGCGACAAGTATGAAATCTTAACTGGTAGCAGCAAACTAATTAGATACAATAGGAAATACCTGCTCGCCTAGGTGATCCTCCTCTGACCACCTAGGCGTTGGAGTTTTTCCGACCTGGTCTTCCGTTTGGAGCATTCCCCGAATTCTGTGTCCATCTTCTCCACAGTAGAAGCACAACCCCTGGATGCGACGAGTAGTCCTACGGTCACTAGCCGCATGTGACAGAAAAAGCCCCTACTTGCATGGGCTCCTTTTGGTTTACGTCAGAAAAAACGGGTCTAGGGGTGACCATGGGTGGACCACCGGGGGGGAACCTTTTCTTGCTGTCTCTCCCTAAAACATCGTCCAGACAAACGGCCAGTCCCATGGCCTCATCTAAAGTACCAGGGGTTAGGGTAAGCCACCAATAAATCCTTCACATGGTCAGCAAACCCTAATCTAAACCTGGCATCTGAGAGCTGCGTCTTTCCCACCCAGACGGAACGCACCAAGCGAGAAATTCGGAAGCAAAACTCCTCCACAGTCTTCTCACCCTGCCTCAAGGTGGTCACTGAGCCTCAGCCACAGCTTCCTATCTGGTCATTAAAGAGAAACCCCTAAAGCGGCAAAGAACCTGTCCACAGAAGAAGTTCAGGTGAGTCATGCGGTAACAGAAATGCCCACTCCTGGGGGACCCTGCAGTAAGGACATAACAATTCCCACCCTTTGTTCCTCATTCCCTGAGGTAAGTGGGCGGAGCCTGAAATACAGGCGACAAACCTCTCTAAATCCCACAAAGGCCCTCCTGTTACCTGCAAACCGTCAGGCAACTGGATAGGGGGGTTTCCACGGGAAAGGGGAAAGGTAATGCAGGGACCCTCTGATTTGGGGTTTAGCCACCTGTTGTTCTAACGCTCAGCGCCCCAGAACCTTGGACTAGCTGGGTTAGCCCCCTGCAATCTGCTCTACCAGAGCTGTCTTTGGGGTTTCCATAGTGAGGGTAGAGCAGTAACGTTTTCGGCCTGTGATAATTTGTCACATCAAGGGAGGTGCAGTGAGCCCTAACGGGAACCCAGCCCACTGTCCCTCCTACTTGCGTGCTGCCCTAGGGGGCAGACGGCAACTGGCGACGGGGGTCCCGGGCCTGCTAAATGCTGGGGCCCCGTCAAAAAGGAAGAATAGCCCAACAGTCCAGGTCAATATCAAATAGAAAGCCAAAGCCACAAATAAGAACAAGGGGAAATAAACGTAAACAAGCCGAGGTCAAAACCCAAAAAGCAAAGCACAAAATCAGGAGACAAGCCAGAGTCAGGAGAAAAAACCGAGGTCAAGGTATACTGGTTAGCAAAAACACAGACACAAAAAACCCAAGAACCAAAAGGGTAGCCAGGAATATCACAGGCGCCGCAGTCAGCTTTCAGGGATTTTTAAATGGGATTCCTGGATACCGCCCCGCTGCAGCTGATTGGGGAGCGGCCCTTTCCGGGTCCTCCCATTGGCTGGTACACTCCCCCCTGTCAGGAGTGGCTGGGCCCCGTCACTCACAGAGCTGTCAGCAGCAAGTGTATCGGGGAGGGAGCGCACATCAAGCTGTTGCAGCCTGTCTGCAGTCTGAGCACAGCGTACCCTTGACAGCGTTCCCGATAGTTACCGCCCTTGGCTTGCTTGACCATCCCTTGTTGTGTTTGTATTGTTTGTCCTGGGGTCTTGTGTTTTCCCACGCTATTCAGTTGTAGTGCTCATCTTTCTGGTTGAGGCCGACCTATTAAGGAGACGGGTACCCCAAAAGGCAGGGACAGGGTTGGGATCAGTGTCAGGCCTCATGCTGTCCTGTGGGCTCTTCGTGCCCCCTGACGGATCCCCTTTCATTTAAAAACAGGCCTTACCCCAGTCGACCCCTCCCGTGGCTCAAAAATAGTACCGACTTGTCGTCACCGACCGCTTAGGATGAGTTGACAACTCAAACTTCAGTGGGATGGCGGGGCTTATTTATCAAGTCTAACAGCGTCTGGATGCCATAACTACCCGTAACCTGACTTGCCGCCCCGTCTGTGTCCCTACCTGTCCCTGTTTTTGTGGAACCTAGCATATGTCATAAGTCTAAAATTGCTTCTCCTGATTGCTTTGAACGGAAATCCTGACAGGTTCCGAACCTTTTAAAGGGATCGTGTAATTTATTTTTTTCGCTTCAACTATTTTCCCACTGAGGGTGAGAAAGTAGCAGTTGTTGTGTCTCTCCTCCAGGGCCCACCTCAGGATTGGGCATTAAGCTATACCCTCTGAAGCCCCTGAGTGGAGACAGTGGACAGATTTTTTTGGCTTTAGGACAGTTTTATGATAACCCCAACCCTGTGGCATGGGGGAGACTCATTTGCTATCTAATTCAGCAAGGCCCAACCGCTCAGCCGAAGATTACTGTTCCGAGTTCCGCCAATGGTTTACGTTGACCGGGGTGGTCTGACCACCATCTGAAAAACCCTTTTCAGACAAGGACTTTACTTGGTGATGCCGTGAAGGATGCTTATGGTCAGCCATCCAATCCCTGAGACCCTGAGTGACTTTAAAGACTCTAGCTGTGACTATTGACAGAAGACAAAAGGGAGAGACGCAGGGAAAAGCAAGGGGGTTTGACTGTTCAGCTCAAGTCAGGCTTCCTGTAAAACTGCTTCTTTCTTCTTTGAGAGTTTTTTTCTCTTTCCCATCCCCCTCTCAGTCTTCTGGGGAAAACCCATGGTGTTGGGTCTTACTCTGCTGCCAGCAGGCGAGACAACCGGTTGGAGAACGCCTTGTGGGCCCTTTATTGCGGGAAGCCTGACATTTCCTGAGAAACTGTCCCTATTAGGCCTAACTCATCCCAAGGTAACACCGAACGTCTGCACAATTTTCCAGGAAGATAACTCGGATCTAAAAGTTTCCTTCCTAACTCTAATAACAAGTTTTTTTCTGCCCGTTACCTTATTTTCTAGCTCCAAGACTTTGCTTTCGTGCCCTGATTTACTCGGGTGCTACTGCTTAATTTCATCAGTATGGCTGTTGCTAAAGCCTTGGGTTTGGAACTTGTTCCTTTGTGTTCTCCCTTCTTGGTTTCAGGTGTAGATTCTACCTCACTAACCGGAGGAAGAATACAATTTCGTACTGCTGAGGTCAATTTGAAGGTTGAGAGTTCGCATACTGAAAAACTTTCCATTTTTTGTCATGGAGAAACTCTCTGCAGATATTATTCTTGGGTTGCCCCCGGCTTTCCGTCTCCATAATCCGTTGTTCAACTGGAGAACCACCGAGTTGATCAAATGGGTGACTCATGTGGTGCTTTATTCCAAGATAGTGCATCCCTTGGTGTGGGGCTGTAATTAATGCTCATGATATTTCAGAATGTAATTCTAAGCGTTTTGATGGGGATGTTGGGAACATCTGCCTCCACACCAACCCTGATGTTTGCCTATAGACCTCACTCCGGGGGCAAAGCTCAACTCGTTCTGCCCCGGAAGAGAATCTTGTGCATCTGTCAATTGAGAAACCATGAAAATATTCTTTCTTCGGGAGTAGTTGTCACCTACCTTGCCTTCAGATTTAGTGTCCTCAACTACCACAAAGTTCTGCTCCTCCCTAGCTGGCCCGCTTTTGCCGTGACGATGGTTCCCACTTCACATATTCCGCCACTACGGGTGATGAAACTAAAATAGAAACCGCTGTTAATCGCCTGTGCACAGTCTGGCTAGGAGTCATAAGACTCTAAAAAACGCCCAACTAAAAATCAAAAAACCTAGTAAAAACCGCCAAACCAGAACCAAAATATTCCGTCCCCGAGTCTCATCTGCAAAAACATTTCCCCGAGCTGGAAAAGGAAAGTTCACCAAGTCCTTCTGCTAAACATAGAGGGTCTGTTGAGGTCCGGTGGCCCCTCATAAAGAGGGGGGTTACTGTCATGATCATGCCAGAAAGAACCCCAGCTTTGAGTTCTGGTCCGCCGGCCACGGGCCCTTGCGACGTAAGCCGTGGGTTTTTGACATAGTGTTACTTTTTGTTTTCTAGTGTGAACTGGGTTTTCTTCCCTGCTAAACTTGATTGAAATTTCCTGGCCGACGCCACGGCCAGGAACCCTCCAGCTCTCCACGGATTAACCTGGCTCCTTGCTCCTGTGTGGATTACAGCTCTACCTTCCTATCTGGTCTTTCCTTTCTTTCCTCCTATTGCCTTTTGTCCTTAGTTCTCCTGGAAGGGATTTAAGGGTTCTTTTGTCTCTTCTCCTTGCCCCGTATACTCTGCTATTCTGCCTATAACTCGCCCTCTTATTTCTGGCCTCCCTGGTTGACTTAACTCTGGGGTTGTTTCACGTTTATTCTTCTGCCTTCTGACTTTGTACCCGCATTCCCATAGTTTACCACTTGGCTTGCTTTGACCATCCTTATTTTGTTTTGTATTGTTTTGTCTGCGTCTTGTGTTTTCCACGCTATTCAGTTAGTGCTCATCTTCTGGTTGAGGCCGACCTATTAAGGAGCACGCCAAAAGGCAGGGACAGGGGTTGGGATCAGTGTCAGGGCCTCACGCTGTCTGTGTCTGTTCGTGCGCCCCTGACGGATCCCTTACAGATTGTCTCTCTTTTTCTTCTCTTTCATCTAGCTGCCTCTGCACCTTATTTATCCCCTGTGAGTAGCTCAACTTTCAAACTCAGACTACTCCTGATCACATGGCAGAGTCCTCTTATAACTATGTGACCTGCAGCTACTCCCCTACCCTCACTATGATAAGCTGCAGGTCAACCCATGCTTTCCCCCTCTGTGCCTTCCACAAACTACACTGAGTCATTTATCCCCTTCCCAATTTATATACACCATATACGCTTTAAACAATATACACAATATACATAGGCCATTGTTTGTAGGTGGTTGGTCCCACCCACTACACTTGTATTTCAAATGTATACATAATAATAATAATAATAATCTTTATTTATAACCCAACAAAATTTTCCCCAGCACTTTTCAATTAAGGGTAAAATTACAGACAAAAACAGACATTTACACATGAAGCTACTTACAGATGAACACAAGGTTGAGGGGCCCCGCTCGCAAGACTTACAAACATGAGGGTTCTGGGGGAACAAAAAAAAAAATTGGTGAACCTGCCACCCTGA